>JAVKPL010010498.1:0-45036 GCA_032173675.1 Gastrolobium villosum | reverse complement strand
TCTTTTTTCCTCTACTTGGTTAAATTATAGTATTGCTCCTGCCCGCCCCGTCCCAACACGTTTTTATAATTAAATTAAAATTGGAATATCATTTTTTTATAATTAATTTCCTAATTCAGATTTCAATTTTTGTAAATAAGAATTTATAAAATTTCAAATAATAACGATATCTATTTGTAATAATTGAAAGTTCATTTCTCAGATAAAATATAAAAACCTAGACGCAATTATAAGAGTATTTTTGTGTGGATAAATATAAAAACTTATTACATGCTAATAGTTAGAGGTGGCAATCTGGGTTCGACGCGGAGGGTCGGCACTCCAAGACATTTTTATAACTAAATTAAAATTTCATCGTTCTTCTTTCATAATTAAATTCCAAAATCTGATTTTGATTTTTGTAAATACAAATTTACAAAATTTTAAATACAAACGACACAATCATTGAAAAAAATAATTATTTATTATTATTTTTTTAAATATAATTGTAATAAATGAAAGTCCATCTTTGAAATAAAATAAAAAAACTTAAATGTGACGATAAGAACTTTTGTGTGTGGATAAATGTAAAAATCTATGGTTTTTATGTTTATTATGTTGTAGGAAAAGTGATTGTGCAATGTTATAGAGATTAGTTTTGCGTGCCATATTTTTTTCTTTTCTTTTTTGTTTTAAAATGTGCGGGTCCCACAAAATGTTGTGTCTGTAGGAAAGTTTATTGTGTAATGTTAAAGGATAAAATAAAAACCCAAAATCTATTGGATGCTGATAGTTAGAGGTGGCAAACTGGGCTCGGCCCGAAGGGCCGGCCCACGAACACATTTTTATAATTAAATTAAAGTTTCATCCTTTTTCTTTTATAATTAAATTCCTAAATTTGATTTTAATTTTTGTAAATATAAATTTGTAAAATTCAAAATACTAATGTAATAAATCCTTGCAAAAATATAATTATTTACATAAAAAGCTGATAGTTAAAGGTTGCATACTGGGCTTGGCCAAGAGGGCCTGCACGCCCCGCCTGCAAACAAGTTTTAATAATTAAATTAAAATTTCACTATTCTTTTTTTATAAATAAATTCCTAATTTAGATTTCAATTTTTTTTAATATAAATTTATAAAATTCCAAATACTAACGACACAAATCCTTGCAAAAAAATAATTATTTTATAAATCTGATTGTAATAAATGAAAGTTCATCTCTGAGATAAAATATAAAATCCTAGACGCAATTATAAGAGCCATTTTTTTGAATAAATATAAAAACCTATTAAATGTTAATAGTTAGTGGTGGCAAACAGAATTCTTGTTTGAGAGTGAACCCTTCTTCTAATTCAGGCAATAGCTTAAATTCCATTCTCCAGTTCTTAAATATTCTTCTGCATCACTTCCAATGGAAATCTTATCAGCCCCAGATCTAAAGTATTCTGCAGCAACTAAAGATTTGTCACCAAAAACCCGCAGTATGTCAATAATATCTCATTTTGAGTCCAAGGAATAAAACTTTATAAATTGATATAATGAAAATTGTGCCAATGATCCAAGACATGCATTTTGCATAACAAACTGTAAGATGGAGTGGCTTCAGATTTGTTAACATAACCAGGTGAAAGGGAAGGTAAATGTGTACGTTCCTTTCATGTTAGATTATATGTTCTTCTTTAGATTATATGTTCTTCCTTTCTTTCTTTAAAAAAAAAATCTATATTACTCCTTTTGGTTGTAAATTTGTGCGTTCGAACCTTTAATTTGGTAGTATACTGCATTAAGGTTCTACTGCAGTACTTAATACGAAATTTCAAAGCCGGAGCTAGAGTTTAAAGAAAAATATGATTTTAAGAACAAATTAAATAAATCCAGATAATACATTCCAAGCAGAACCACTATCCAGAAAACAAGCTCAACATCTGTCAACCAGATGAGCTCACTTTCCCCTTTCACAATACAAAAAAAGGGAAAGTGATTTACAGATGAAATCAAAAAAAGGGGAAAGTGATTTACAAATGAAATCATGTACACTCAATAACAATTTTGTGTATGCAAGAAGAGCCTTCGACAATATCATAAAATTGCTTAACTTTCTCCTCCTCTTGCTTTGTCTTCTGTCAAAGTCACTTTCATCTTGTTTCTGTTGTTGCATGATAAGACGTGGCATATTCTTCAAATACTCACGTAGGTTAGCAGCAAGACCACCAAGTCCAATGCGTACGAAGAAGTTAATGGAGAACCGTGTGTTTTTTGGGTTATCTTTTGGAAATATGGACTCAAAAGAGTCCTGCATTGTAGGATCATTTAATCGCTCATTCAGAAGCTGAATACCAAGATGCTCCGATAATTCCTGTAGCAATGTAAATTGACATCAACATCTTCCACATAGAGAGAGAGGCAGGCATAAATTATCAGATCAGTACATCCCTTGGAATGAGGAAGCCAAATGAAAATTACAATTAGAAGGCAATAAAAAAAATTAACTAAAAAAATGAAACAAAAGCAAATTGGAATGAGGGGTCACTACATACCTTGTCACGTCTCTTATAAGCTGTCTTTAGCTTCAAAACAATCCTTCTTAACAAAAGTTTCCCCACCTTGGGAAACTTGGCATTCACGAAAGCAACTACCGCAGCAAAGACATCCGTAAATTTGGGAGATGTCGTTTGGGACCTCAAAAGTGATCGACAAAAGAGGCCTCTTCCCCTAACCAAGTTTTCTTCAAAGAATTCTCCGACTGTTTTTTATATTAGTGGCGTTGACTTTGTTCATAAGTCTGTTAATTCTCTTTCTTAGGGCATCCCACTTTAAACGTTGATAGTTAGAACTAGTTTTATTATCCTCAACATGTATGTTAATTCTTTCATATCTTTCTTCCTCCCTTGGCTTTCTCACATCCATCATCTCCCTCTCATTGTCACCATCCATGTCAGTTCTATGCCTCTTATCTCTGTTTCTCGCCATGCCAACTTAAGAACTAATCCTAATGTAATCGAACCGAATCGAAAATCAGAGAAACACCAAGATACAGAGAAGAGAATGACTTGAGCGCCGATTGATATCAACAACACAAGAACTGTACTCACAAAAAGGAAATTCAAATCTTAGATGCTCTTTCTAAGGAGAGAAGAGAAGAGATGTCTAGACGAAACCAAACCAAACCAATGGACTAGTAGTATGTTGATGAGAGAGAACGGGACTATTTTAGGTTTTACCTCTCATATTTATAGGATTTAACTAGGGATAATATGGGTAATAAGATATGGGCTTTTAGTGACTCATCAGATATCTATAGGATTTGCCGATTTGTTATTAAAAATAGATTTGGTTGCTGATTCATTTTCCATCAATATTGAATGGAAATAGACTGATCACATTTATTTTGCTAATAAAAAATATTAAAATATTAAATTATTTGTAATGGATTACAAAAGTATGATTCATATCGAAGATCTTTATCGTTTCTTCTTTTTTCTTTTTTGAATAATCATGAGTACGATGCTATTATGCAACCGATAAAATTTTAAAAAAAGAAGAAGAAGAAGAAGATGAAATTTGAAGGACAAAAAAAATATAGAAGAAGTCTAAAGACATTTAACAAAACATAGTGGAATTATAAATATTTATTTAAAAATAAAAAGACTAAAAAAAAAGCTTTAGAACTCTATGAACCTATTAATAAATAAATAAAATTATATCTAATAAAATAATTTGAGTCAGAGTGAAAACAAGGGTATTTTAATTAAATTGCAATGATTAAAATGATAAAAAATTAATCAGGCTAATGGGAGGAGTAAAAATTTAAAAATGGAATTAGGCTAGTGAAATTTTCTACCATTCTAGGCTTATTCCTTTTATTACCTGATTAGTTATTATTGTATCAATTTAAAATTAACGTTTAAAAATTAACTCAGGCTAATGATTTTTTTATATTTACAACGCTATATTTTAAAAAGTATAATTGCTAATTAAAAATATTTAACAAATAATTAAAAAAATGTAACAGCTAATTAAAAATATGTAACAGCTAATTAAAAAATATGTAACAGTTATTCAAGAATTAGGAAGTTTCATATTTTAGAGGGAAAAAAATCCTATGTGTTTAACTTTCCCAGATTTGTAAATAATTCTGTTTTAAAAAAAGATTTGGTTGCTGATTCATTTTCCATCAATATTGAATGGAAACAGACTGAATTGATTTGAGGATCACATTTATTTTGCTAATAAAAAATATTAAAATATTAGATTATTTGTAATGGACTACAAAAATATGATTAATATCGAAGATCTTTGCCTTTTTTTTGAATAATCATGAGTAATATGTCATTGTGCAACCGATAAAACTGGAAAAGAACAATCGAAAAAATTTACACAAAAAAGAAGAAGATGAAATTTGAAGGACAGAAAAAAATATAGAAGTCTAAAGACACTTAACAAAATTTAGTTGAATTTTAAATATTTATTAAAAAATAGAAAGACTAAAAAAAAGCTTTAGAACTCTACGAACCTATTAATAAATAAATTTTATTATGTCCAATAAAATAATTTAAGCAAGAGTGAAAACAAGGGTATTTTAATTAATTGCAATGATTAAAACAATAAAAAATTACTCAGGCTAATAAGTAGGAGGAGTAAAATTTTAAAAATGAAATTAGGCCAGTGAAATTTACTACCATTATAGGCTTATTCCTTTTATTACCTGATTAATTATTATTGGATCAATTTAAAATTAACGGTTAAAAAATTAACTCAGGCTAATGAGTTCTTTATATATACAACGCTATATTTTAAAATGTATAACATCTAATTAAAAATATGTAACAACTAATTAAAAATATGTAACAGTTAATTAAAAATATGTAACAGCTAATTTAAAAATATGTAACGACTAATTAAAAAATATGTAACAACTATTTAAGAATTAGGAAGTTTCATATTTTAGAGGGAAAAAAAATCCGATATGTTTAACTTTCCCAGATTTAATTTATAACAGCTAATTAAAAATATGTAACACTTAATTAAAAATATATAACAGCTAATTAAAAAATATGTAACGGCTAATTAAAAAATATGTAACAACTATTTAAGAATTAGGAAGTTTCATATTTTAAAAGGAAAAAAAATCCGATGTGTTTAACTTTCCAGATTTGTAAATGATTCTTTTTTTTAAAAATATTTGGTTGCTTAGTCATTTTCCATCAATATTGAATGGAAACAGAATGAATTGATTTGAGGATCACAATTATTTTGCTAATAAAAATTATTAGAATATTAGATTATTTGTAATGGACTACAAAAATATGATTCATTCCGAAGATCTTTGTCGTTTCTTCTTTTTTTTTGAATAATCATGAGTACGATGCCATTGTGCAACCGATAAAACTGCAAAAGAACAATCGAAAAAATTTACACAAAAAAAAAGAATTTGGAATTTGAAGGACAGAAAAAAAAAATATAGAAGTCTAAAGACACTTAGCAAAACATAGTTGAATTATAAATATTTATTAAAAAATAGAAAGACTAAAAAAAAGCTTTAGAAGTCTACAAACCTATTAATAAATAAATAAAATTATGTCTAATAAAATAATTTGAGCAAGAGTGAAAACAAGGGTATTTTAATTAAATTGCAATGATTAAAACGATAAAAAATTACTCAGGCTAATAAGTGGGAGGAGTAAAAATTTAAAAATGAAATTAGGGCAGTGAAATTTACTACCATTCTAGGCTTATTCCTTTTATTACTTGATTAATTATTATTGGATCAATTTAAAATTAACGGTTAAAAATTTAACTCAGGCTAATGAGTTCTTTATATTTACAACGCTATATTTTAAAATGTATAACAGCTAATTAAAATTATGTAACAAATAATTAAAAAAATGTAACAATTAATTAAAAAATATGTAACAGCTAATTAAAAAATATGTAACAACTATTTATGAATTAGGAAGTTTCATATTTTAGAGGAAAAAAAATTCTGATGTGTGTAACTTTCCCAGATTTGTAAATGATTCTTTTTTAAAAAAAGATTTGGTTGCTGATTCATTTTCCATCAATGTTGAATGGAAACAGACTGAATTGATTTGATGATCACGTTTATTTTGCTAATAAAAAATATTAATATATTAGATTATTTGTAATGGACTACAAAAATATGATTCATATCGAAGATCTTTGTCGTTTCTTCTTTTTTTCTTTTTCTTTTTTTGAATAATCATGAGTAGATGCCATTGTGGATCCGATAAAACTGCAAAAGAATAATGGAAAAAATTTACAAAAAAAGAAGAAGAAGAAGATGAAATTTGAAGGACAGAAAAAAATATAGAAGTCTAAAGACACTTAACAAAACTTAGTTGAATTATAAATATTTATTAAAAAATAGAAAGACTAAAAAAAAAGCTTTAAAACTCTACGAACCTATTAATAAATAAATAAAATTATGTCCAATAAAATAATTTAAGCAAGAGTGAAAACAAGGGTATTTTAATTAAATTGCAATGATTAAAACGATAAAAAATTACTCAGGCTAATAAGTGGGAGGAGTAAAATTTTAAAAATGAAATTAGGCGAGTGAAATTTATTACCATTCTAGGCTTATTCCTTTTATTACCTGATTGGTTATTATTGGATCAATTTAAAATTAACTCAAGCTAATGAGTTCTTTATATATAAAACGCTATATTTTAAAATGTATAACAGCTAATTAAAAATATGTAACAGCTAATTAAAAAATATGTAACAGCTAATTAAAAATATGTAACAGCTATTTAAGAATTAAGAAGTTTCATATTTTAGATGGAAAAAAATCCCATGTGTTTAACTTTCCGAGATTTGTAAATGATTCTTTTTTAAAAAGATATTTAGTTGCTGATTCATTTTCCATCAATATTGAATGGAAACAAAATGAATTGATTCGAGGATCACATTCATTTCGCTAATAAAAAATATTAAATTATTAGATTATTTGTAATGGACTACAAAAATATGATTCATATCGAAGATCTTTGCCGTTTCTTCTTTTTTCTTTTTTTCTTTTTTGAATAATCATGAGTACGATGCCATTGTGCGACCGATAAAACTACAAAAGAACAATCGGAAATATTTACACACAAAAAAGAAGATAAAATTTGAAGGACAAAAAAAAAAATATAGAAGTCTAAAGACACTTAACAAAACTTAGTTAAATTATAAATATTTATTAAAAAATAGAAAGACTAAAAAAAAAGCTTTAGAACTCTACGAACCTATTAATAAATAAATAAAATTATGTTCAATAAAATAATTTAAGCAAGAGTGAAAATAAGGGTATTTTAATTAAATTGCAATGATTAAAACGATAAAAAAAATTATTTTCTTAGCTGTATATGACAGCCTGAACATCAAACAGAATAAGCGCAGAACCAAAAATATTGAAATAAATTAGAATATATTTAAAAGAATTCATTAGTAACAAAAAAAGAACAGTAACTTCAGACAAGTTCACGAACAAAACAACGTTCACCAATGTATTTATTATAAGAAGAACCATTAAATATAAAATCAAAAGGATGGGAAAGATAGAGAATAATAAAGGCATAAGATAGCGAGATCAATTTAATAATGTAGAATCATACCCATAAGCATATTTAACAGAGTTAATAAGGATGCAGCAAGTGCAAGTTCTCCTACTTATAATAACACTCAGCCTTCGATCTGGTGCCTCCTTTTGTCTTTGTCGGAAGTGACAAATTCAACAGCAAAGAGATTAACAATCTCAGCGCTGCAACCAAGTCCCCAGAACCACAGTCAAAATGAAGAACCTGTTCAAACAGAAATAATCAAATTCAAATCCAATACACAAGTTCCATTTTTCCCATCTTAAACCCTTCTTGAAAACTTAAATACCCAGAAACGCCAACACGACAAAAACACAATTACAGATCGGAATCCATTCACAATCACATTTTTTTTCTCATGAACAAAGATAAAAGTCCCTGATTAGAAAAAATAAAAATTGGGGGAAGGGGAATGCCTCTTCCGGAACCAAATTCACAGAGAGATCCCGGGAAGCATACAGTATAAATAACAGGAGCATCAATCAAACGAAACCCGTTCAGGGAATCAAATGCGACACAAGTAATGAATCCACACCCCAATGCCAAAAAAAAAATAAAAAAATAAAAAAAATTCAATTTTGAACAAACCCATTAATCATTATACCCCAGGATTTAACAAAAAGCAAATTTTTAGTTAGATCTCCATAAATCTATAATCTTCACTGATATCCAACCACATAGAAACAAACCAGCTCATTTATAAGAAGGCCACAAAATGAGAGAGAGGGAGAGAGAGAATGATGAGAGATACTTACAGTTTAGATAAGAAGTAAAACCCAAAAAACAACAAGAGTACTTGATGGGGCAGTTTTTACAAATCGAACACCAAACTTCAACTCCTTAAAGAAAGGAAAAACGAAAGAAGCTCTGAACCGAGCAAGTGGCTAGTGGGAAGGCCGGTGTAAGATTCCCCCATGGTGCAGGGCGGTTCACGAGAGAAGGCCACGCTAGAGAGAGAAGGGAAACTGAACTAGGTTTTGACAAAGAGAGGGAAACTGAAATGAAAGAAAGTGACGAAGAGGGCAACGGAAAGAAATACAAGGGGGAACGAAGTAGGTGAAAAATGAAAGTGAAAATGAAAATAACTCTTTCATTGTGGGGGAAAAGTTTAATATTCCGTTGCAAAACCGTACACAATTGCAAGGGATATAACACAGAATTTCAGAAAATCAAATGAAATAAAACCAAACAAAATAAAAATGTAACGTGTCATACTCTCGATTTTGATGGTTTCATCTTTTTTATATTATAAGAGAAAAAAATATAAAAAGTCAAATTAATGAATCTTATATAAATAATAATAAGTTATGCAATAATTATTTTCATATTTTTCATCTCATACGATAAAAGAATAAGACTTCACATGAGAAATTCAAGTTCGTTATTTTTTTTTAAATAATAGGGTTATTTTTTCCAAAATCCAATTTCTATAAAGTGCGTATCTTATAACTAGGTTACAAATGTATTATGCTATAATTTTTTTCAATATTAATTAAAATTTATTTTTGAAAATGATTAAAAATTTTAATTTATTTTTAAAAAATGATACATGTTATTAATAATTTTTTAATTTACATTTAAAAAAATTAACCATGTATATATCTTTTCTAATCTTAAGTAATTTAGTTTTTAATATAAGTTTTTATATTTTACATGAATTAGTTATACATATTCTCAAAAACACTAGTGCAAGAATATGATGCCCTATAGGCTATACATATATATATATGAGTGGCATTTTTTCATTCGTTTGTACAGAGATGACGATAAGGGTTGATGGAGCATGTCTCTTTCAGACATTTCCCTCTGTTTGTCACTCACACTTATACAATTGCACGTGCTAAATTATGTTCTTTGGCAGACTCCATGCAATGTAAACAATCGAAGAATATGGAGAGATGAACACAATCCCAACGATAACATTAAATAAATAACTCAACCAGTAGTTGAACCAAAAACTGAAGAGGGAATATATATAACATTAATGGCAAATTCCAATAGTCTGCGAGGGAATTTGATATAGTCTTCTCCTACCTATAATGGCAAATTCCTAATTTATGCCCTCTGGTTTTTCCAGGTTCACAGGATTAAGCATACATTTATCTTTCCCATGACCATATTGGCCACAGCCAAAACAAATGAGGTGAAGGCCCTCATAGCCTATAAACAATTGTCTCTGCCCAATACGAAATTTAGAAAGAAGGCTCTTACTAAGATCAACTTCCACACAAATACGAGCAAACTTACCTCTATCCGTGATCTCCTCCTGTTGTCCCTGACCACTGAATCTCAAGGAGCTTTCATCAATCCGCAAGGTCCTGCCCACCATATTGCCCATCCTCCACAAATCCTTGTACGTGTAGAACTCCCTGGGAACCCCTGGAATCCTTATCCAGACATCAAGCTTCTTTACACTATCATCATAAGGATCAATGTTCGGCCTCCACCTTTGAACAACCAGATAGTGATCCGCTATAATCCAAGGCCCCTGTTGTTGAACAAACAGGTAGTCTTGAGATTTCTCAAATTCCACCAGATAATGATCATTTTCGAGATCCAGCAGCCGGTACTCCCCTTCAAGATTCCACAGCTTGTGGAGCCTATTCCACAAAATTTTTGCACCCAGCCTCTTCCCCATCAGCTTGACAATCAACGTCGACTTTCATCTCTTACACTGCTCCAATTTCTCCAGTACATCCCTTCTACTCTCTGCCAACCAATCGTCCTCTTCCAAACCTTGGTGAGCGTCCCACACACCATTAACCCTAAGAAGCTGATCCTTATAAGAAACCAGCTTCCTAGGCTCCCTAAACAACTCCTCTTCCTTCCCCGTCCCCTCAGAGACCTCCGAATAGAGCTCTGTCGCCATATCCTCTATATCCGTAGCGCCCACTACCGGAGAAGATTCCTGCATAACCAGATCCGAAACATCTTCACCTTTCGCCTTCTTAGGTTCTCTTCCTCTAGTGCCATCCTTCTCAGAAATTGATGAAATACCCCGTCTCTCCACCATCGCCACCAAGATCCGAAGAAAAAATTCAAAACCCTAGCAGATCTAGAATTTTCCTCCTCACGCGCTCACGCGCTCCCCCTTTTACTCCTGAATGATGTTATTTTGAGAATAACCGCTTAGGCTTCTCTTGTTACAGTCCTATTATTCTAATTATTTGAATTAAAAATATACAGGGAAACATAACCAATAAACAGAATCATGTGTAATTTACTATTTCGCGCGTGCTTCCAAGTTCCAATCCAATTGAAGTAATCACCAATTAATGGCAGCTAAATTCATAATATTGTGTCAATTACTCCATATATTAATACTATTCCACCATATTACAACATAATGTGACACTTTTACACATGCCCGATTGCAAGATTGAGACTTTATTGATCAGATACTTCACCAATATTAAAGTCCATGCACGAGGCCACTAATAATGGTGCTTGAACAATAAAACTATAAATAGACGCATGAATTGTATAAAACCAAACAAAACAAACAAAAAAATCCTCTCAATAGGAAACTTGGCATCTCGTGTTCTTTTGTCTTGTTAATTGTACACTTGCCATAACATGCAAATATGGTTTTCGTGCTTCTACTTCTTCTACTAAGTGTGTTTCAGACAACAGGTAAACTTTTTTGACCTTAGTTTTTATCCTCCTTTGTATTATTTTTATGCATGTCTTAACTTTTAACCCTAAATTCTTTTAATTTTAAGAGGGGGAGCCTGAGCCAAGGATAAGGTTGTTCCTTAGCGATTGAAAGGTCAATAATTCAAATCCAGAAAAGGCTGTGTGCAAGAATTTCCTCACTCTTATTCTCGGTAATCGGGATTTAATGGATAATGTTTAATTAGCTTAGTTTACAACCTTGAATTTTTTTATTTTTTTATATAATGAAGCAGAACAACCAATAGGAGTGTGCTATGGGCGAGTAGCGAACAATTTACCACCAGCGCAGGAAGTTATATATAACACCTCGGAAAATTAAATGTGAATTTATGTGATAAAATATGGGTTTAAAAGGGAAGGATTAGTGAAAATCCGAGAATTAGGGCCAAAATGGGCAAAAAGGGCAAAATGGTAATTTGCCAAGAACGTGAACCGAGGCATGAAAAATGGAGTTAGAGATTTAATATGACAAAAATAATGCTGGAAATGGAATCAGGACGGAAAATTGAGTGAATAGGCAAAATTGTGAAAAAGTGATGAATAGTGACTTTTTAAGTGAAAGATACTACGGTACGAGTGTACCGATAAGTGTGAAATTTTTATGAGTATTTTGAGGAAAGAAAAATATGTCATGGACTGGAAAAATACGTAGATTAAGAATTTGTGATCATAATTTTTATCGGAGTTAAAGTTAGATCGCGTGTGGGACCCGTGTGACCGAAGTCACTTAGCCTCCCACCCTTTTCCCCTTCTCTTTCCTTCCTTTTTCTCTTCTTCTTCGCGCACCCCCCTGCAAAATGAACCAAACCCACCATTTCTCTCTTCTCTCACCAATTCTTCATTTCTTCACCAAATCCTTTGATTTTGGTGTTGAAATCTATTGTAAACAACCTTCTAAATCCATTGGTAACACTTACAAGCCATGAAACCATCTCCATTGCTGCGTTTTGGGCAAGGACAGATTCGAACCCTTAGGTGTTCTTGGAGTTTTTGGGAGTTTTGGATCTCTTTTGGATTGATGGAGCCTTGGTGGTGTTCATACACTTGGTGGTGAGTATATTTGTGGTATTTTTGTGGTTGATTTTGTAGATCTAGAAATTATGCTTTGAATCTTTAATCTTAGATGTGTGATGATAGAGAGCTCAAATGGAAAAATGCTATTAGATGAAAATGCCTTAGAATGATGCATGAAAGCTAGAAATGCTATGATAAATTTTGGTGAAAAAGTTGGATTTGTAACTTAGGAAATTTTGGGTCGAGTTCATAACTTGGTGAAATTGGCTTGTGGTGCAATTGAATAATTGAATGATGGACCATTGGTATAGGTTGATAATATGATTACATGATTAGTATGAGTGTTAAAATGAATTGAAAAGCCTTGGGGCATACCTTTTTGAAGAATCCGAACTATGATGAAAAGTGAGGAAAAATGATGTAAAAATGGTGTAGTTGGGATTGTATGATATAAAATGATGTTTAAAGGGATGATGGTTTAGTGTGATATAGTGGAATGAGAAGAGAGAATGTGTGATTCATGATATAATTGGTAATTTGGTCTATAAAAGAGATTGAAGTAAAATGAATGATTATTTGAGATTTAATGTTTGATTTGGAAATGGATTGATAATCATGTTGTGGATTATCTAGGTTGCCTCTTTTGGACGCTTTGGAAGCGGGTAAGCTTGGAGCTTACGTTTGGAGCATGGGCTCGGTGTTGAGGTAACCTTTGGAACTGGGGTTTAGCCCTTGTGTGCTCCACCACACCTAGTGGAAGGTTGTGGTTGGATTATGTGATTATGGCATTGTGTGATTGTGTGCTTGTATGCATATTGCTTGGATTTTTGTGAAAATTGTTTGGTCACTGGCCAGTTGACGTGTGGTGGAGTTTGGACATCCGCTGGATCATTTCGTGACGGAATGCCAGTTGGAATGTGCCATGGAGTCGACTCTGGGAGCGACGCCAGGATGATCCAAACGGGGACATCCGCCGGATAGGGCTCATGAGGAGTTCCGGTTGGGTTTTGCCATGGAGTCTTCTCAACCATGGGAGAGACGCCAGGATTGTCTCGGGAGTTATATGATGGAGTCCTTGAACATGAATCCATGAGTGGATGTTCTTGGGTTGTCTCCAGTTGGTGGGTGATATTGCATTGCTTGCATATTGTATGATGTTATATTTGCACATTGAGTGAGCCATGGGGTGGAGAAACCTCCAGGGCCCTTGGTTTACTGAGATATATTTATATATCTCACCCCGTGTTTTGGGGCATCATTTCAGGTCAGGTTGAGCCTGGAAGAGTGGAGCATGAGGTACATATTGGAGGCACAGCATGTTGAGGACTTGGTTGAGACACATCTTGCATATGTTTATGCTTTAGACTTAGGCCATGAACTTGTGCATGTTGAAAATGCCATGCTTGTATGTTCATGACTACTTGTTAAGTCTTTCAAATTGAGGTATATGTATAACCTTGGAAATTATTGTATATTTGAGTGAGCATGGGACTTGTCCATTGCCACATTTCTTGTACTTAAGGCCTTAATGAATGATGTTGTAAAATGGTCAATATTTGATGTAAAATGGCCATTATATTAAAGACTTTGTAAATGATGAATGATTGTATGAAAGTGTATGTTTGAAGGGCCTAGAGCCTACCTTAGAGTATGTTTAAGTGTTATGTGGAGTACTAAGGTGTTTGGGATGGATCACACAACCCTTCTTGGGCTTAAAATGCTGTAATCTGTCACTTTTACTGCATAGTAATCGATTACCCACGCATGGTAATCGATTACCATGCAACAGGGGACGAAATTTGGCTACTGTCTTCACTGGTAATCGATTACTGAGCTTTGGTAATCGATTACCATGTGAGGTAATCGATTACCCAAAGTTGGTAATCGATTACCAGAACAGAGGATGTGAAAAATTGGCTACTGCCTCATTTTTGACAGGTGGTAATCGATTACCACCCACTGGTAATCGATTACCACAGTGTAAATTTTGGAAAATTTGAGTTTTTCTAGACTAAAAGAAAGGGGTTTAACTTGATGGGTAGAACTCCACATGGTACGTGGTTTGAAACCACGTGTAACTAACGGAAGGGGCTAGAACTTGGTAAGAAAGGAAAATGAGTTGATGGGTTTAAAATGAGTTGAATAAAAAGAAAAGTTTAGTGTTGTTGTTAAGCTAGATGCTTCCGCGTATTGCATTTACAATTATAGTGTTGTTTTAATTGATTACGGAAAGGGTTATGGTTATGAAAAGGAATATGATAAAAGAAAAAGTTTGCCCGTAATTTAATTAACCAATTACTGTGATTGTAACTGCGCTTAATATCATAATCAATGTTAACAATACCGGTACGTAACGGGCTGTTACATTTTATGGTATTAGAGCAGTTTCTTTAGGGAACTCTGATGATTGTGTAATTGAGGTGAGTGCTGTATAGTTGTACGTAGACTCTTATTGACTGCTACACATGTGATTCCTTAGTTTGGGCCTGATCAACCCATTTCTTCGTGTTCAATGTGTGGTCAGTATGAGATGCCTTCGTGACAACCCTGGAGCACTAATGCTAGTCCTTGGGCTGAGATTGTGGGTGCAGTGATGACTGCTCCACGGATTGAAATGTTAGTAAGTGAAGTTGATGTAATGGAGGACTTAGTGAGAATGAAATTGTGATAAGATGTATAACCATTTTGGGGTAGAATGCTACCATAGTTGTATGTGGCCTGTTGGTTAGTAAAATGGTTGAGTTGAGTTGATGTTGGTGTGATGATGTTGGTAAGTCTTCCCTAAATGTTTGGGGAGTTAAAAAAAAAAATTGAGTATATGGGGGAATTAGTGCTATAACCTTGATATGGTAGGGGATTGGAACCCCAATGAATTCGTGAGAGCTTGAATATGAGTACTTATATGTAATATTGGATACCTTAGGGTAAAGTTATAAGGTTACAAGACCCTTGATGAGGGCATACACTTGGATGACTTAAGATGTTTGGATGTAGAAACAAATTGAGATTCAAAATTTGGATTGAGGATGGTGAGAAGCTTAAAAGAACTATGAAAATGATGTGTTGGATAATTCAATGTTGAAATTGGGACTTTAGTCCATGATGAGTTAATGTTGGCTTAATCTAAGTGAGGATATTATATGTATGAAAAGTATAATATAAGAAGTTGAGAGAATTGCCATGTGTGACATTTTATGAATTTGATTGAAAGTATGAGAGTCCATAAGTTAAGGATGGTTGGACTTGACAAATGTGAGGTGAGAAAATTTAACTGAGTGTGGTGTAGTAATGGTACTAGTATGCTTCCATAATGTTGAGTAGCATTAAAAGGTTAATGATGTGGCTTAACTTTGTGTGGATAATAATCCTGTGATGGCTAAACGCCAATATATATAAATGTGTAATATATATGTATTGTGAAGGCCGGGGTGCCTAAATGTATAATTGTGTTGTTTTGAGTTAGTAAACTCTGTGGGAAAAAGAAAAAAATTATTTTTTGTAAAAGAGTAAGGATGTAAGTGAAATTCCCTATGATGGGAAAGGTTGGAAGAGATTGTCTCTTTGGAGTGTCATTGGATGCTCAATGTGGTATGGGATTCATGATGGAGTCCCGGTGTGCAAGTTATACCTTGGCACACATGTTGGTAATAATGTGACAATTAAAATTGTCCTGGGTTTCCCTTTGTGGATTGAATCCTAAGAGGTGTTGCTCTTGGAAGTCCCAGGCGAGCACTGCTCGAAGTGGAGATTTATCTGGTGGTCCTGATGCGCTGAATGCATGGACTAGTATGGAAGGGCACTCTCGGTGTCATAGTGAAATATTGAGAGAAAAGTGATGTTATGTTAATGAAGTGGATCATCTACAGTGTTGAGCATAGTCGCTATGAGTCATGATGGACAACGGATTAGAACTGTACCAAATATGGGTACTATTAAGAATTGAGAATTATGTGTTAAAGAATGAGAAATATGTGGAAATCTTGTGGTGATGGTTGTGTTATGGACTAAGACTAATGACTAGTCAAGTGAAATGAGTATGTTGTTGAGAAAAGAACCATATTAGAAAATTATAGTGGATGGTGCAAAAGTAGGATATATCTAGTATACCATTATGTATCTATATAAGAATCTGTTTGCCGTTATATACGGATTTGATGTGAATGTGTTTATTTGTGTTGCTATCTCTGAATGGATTATGTTCCCGGAGATTATTATTATCTTGTATAAGTAATGTAGTGTGAGGTAGAACCTTGAGTTAGGTGGGACTGTTAGTACAGCCATGGGCATGTTACCTCTTCTTGCGTGAATTATAAGGACAGATTCTCTGATTGATGGGGCATTACACCTGGGGCCCTTAGGACAGCAAGAGCTCGAGGGGTTAAACCTAAGGATGTTCTTACCCATTGCATTAGAGGATTGTATCGTGTGAGGAACGCAAGAGGTGAATTTGGATAACTGTATGTGAACAGTAATATGCCTAATATGATGAAATGTGAGAGGTGCCATGAGATGGTAGTTTGAATTATGAAATTGAGCACTCGGAGATGTGCATGAGTGTATACCAAGTATGGTAGCATGAATTATGGTTTTACGGAAATTATGAAGTAAATTATTGGATTATCACCCTATGTGAAGGGAATGGAAAATTGATTAGTGATGATGGATTAAGTCAAAGTCTTCTGGGAAGGCTTGTGATGGTGAGATGTTAAGCTAAGTTGGTGGCCAAAGTGGCCAATGATTTTAATAAGTGATTAATTGTGATGTAGTCAAGTAAGAAAGTGTGGTACTGATTGTTAAATAGAATGGTATTTGGTGAAATAAAAGGTTGATGTCTTTACCCTGGTGGTAGAGTTACTGATGGAGTTGTAGAGATGCAATTATAAGCGAGAGATGTGTTGAAAATACACAATGTGGATGTTGTTTTGTGGCTAGGTATCAAGATATATGATTGAGTGTGCTAGTAGCACCTTGAATAGTCCGAGAGACTTGTGTGATAGCCGATATGAAATTACGAAAGTAATGATAATGATGGATTTAGTCCTTGTGGCATGATAACTAGGTTTTGAAAATCCCTATATGATGGGACAGATATGAGGAACTATGTGTTAAGTTTTGATATGATTAGTTGAAGTTGTAAGTATGATCTAGTGTATGCAGATTAATGAGTGAATCCATGGATGGAGGCTTTGAATTAGCCGATGTAGTGTATAAAATTTATAAGTGGATTCGTGATGGAAAGCTTTGAAATGACCGATGTAAGGCATAAGTTGTAATGTGTGGTCCATTGAGTACCAGTTAAATGTGTTGAGAAAGTGATTCGCCGTTGTGTTTTGGCGAAAGTTGGTAAACCTGTAGGTTCGGATTCAAAAGTTAAGCACAGAGATGGTGCTTGTTAAAGATAAGTGTTGAGGTGAAATGGTACGTTATAGGTTAAGAACATGAGAAAAGCAAAATGTGTATGTACGAGTTGTGGCTAAATGCCAAGGATGGGGATTTATCCATCAGAAAATAAAAGTATAGTGAGTGTGAACTAGATGATTACTCGGTGAATTGCACTGAAAGGCTGTGAGATTCCATAATAGTGTCTTATGTGGAATAAGAAATGTGAAAAGATTGATGACAAGAGTTAACACTCCGTAGAAATAAAAGTCAGATAAGGAAAATTGTAGCTGTAATGTGTCAGATAGTAAAAGTTGCCTGTGTGGCACAGATTGAATAAAGCGGGATATGACCCTATGAGTATAGTTGTTGATGTGTAATTAGGTGGGAAAACCTGCCAAGAGAAATTATGGGCTATATGTGCTAGGTAGCCGGACTTGTGAAAAGAAATTGAAAAGAAATTGAGAGCAATTGGCTTGGTAAAGCAAAGAAAGTGCACAACTATGTGGTGCGCTCCGGTTGTTCACATGTGGTGTCACCGGTTGAGATTGAGATTGGGAAGGACTTGAAGTCTCCCATTAGGCCTTTGAAAGGCAAGACTATTGTGAAATGTGGCTGAAAAGCCAAAAGATAAAAATGTAAATGATTATTTTGGTGTCCGCGCACTGGATGAGGCTTCTTGGGTACGGGGGACTGAGATTCTCCGGCTGTATCCCGAGTTAGCTTATGTGCATAGTTGATTTTGCGGACAAAATTCTAAAAAGGTGGGGTGAATATAACACCTCGGAAAATTAAATGTGAATTTATGTGATAAAATATGGGTTTAAAAGGGAAGGATTAGTGAAAATCCGAGAATTAGGGCCAAAATGGGCAAAAAGGGCAAAATGGTAATTTGCCAAGAACGTGAACCGAGGCATGAAAAATGGAGTTAGAGATTTAATATGACAAAAATAATGCTGGAAATGGAATCAGGACGGAAAATTGAGTGAATAGGCAAAATTGTGAAAAAGTGATGAATAATGACTTTTTAAGTGAAAGATACTGCGGTACGAGTGTACCGATAAGTGTGAAATTTTTATGAGTATTTTGAGGAAAGAAAAATATGTCATGGACTGGAAAAATACGTAGATTAAGAATTTGTGATCATAATTTTTATCGGAGTTAAAGTTAGATCGCGTGTGGGACCCGTGTGACCGAAGTCACTTAGCCTCCCACCCTTTTCCCCTTCTCTTTCCTTCCTTTTTCTCTTCTTCTTCGCGCACCCCCCTGCAAAATGAACCAAACCCACCATTTCTCTCTTCTCTCACCAATTCTTCATTTCTTCACCAAATCCTTTGATTTTGGTGTTGAAATCTATTGTAAACAACCTTCTAAATCCATTGGTAACACTTACAAGCCATGAAACCATCTCCATTGCTGCGTTTTGGGCAAGGACAGATTCGAACCCTTAGGTGTTCTTGGAGTTTTTGGGAGTTTTGGATCTCTTTTGGATTGATGGAGCCTTGGTGGTGTTCATACACTTGGTGGTGAGTATATTTGTGGTATTTTGTGGTTGATTTTGTAGATCTAGAAATTATGCTTTGAATCTTTAATCTTAGATGTGTGATGATAGAGAGCTCAAATGGAAAAATGCTATTAGATGAAAATGCCTTAGAATGATGCATGAAAGCTAGAAATGCTATGATAAATTTTGGTGAAAAAGTTGGATTTGTAACTTAGGAAATTTCGGGTCGAGTTCATAACTTGGTGAAATTGGCTTGTGGTGCAATTGAATAATTGAATGATGGACCATTGGTATAGGTTGATAATATGATTACATGATTAGTATGAGTGTTAAAATGAATTGAAAAGCCTTGGGGCATACCTTTTTGAAGAATCCGAACTATGATGAAAAGTGAGGAAAAATGATGTAAAAATGGTGTAGTTGGGATTGTATGATATAAAATGATGTTTAAAGGGATGATGGTTTAGTGTGATATAGTGGAATGAGAAGAGAGAATGTGTGATTCATGATATAATTGGTAATTTGGTCTATAAAAGAGATTGAAGTAAAATGAGTGATTATTTGAGATTTAATGTTTGATTTGGAAATGGATTGATAATCATGTTGTGGATTATCTAGGTTGCCTCTTTTGGACGCTTTGGAAGCGGGTAAGCTTGGAGCTTACGTTTGGAGCATGGGCTCGGTGTTGAGGTAACCTTTGGAACTGGGGTTTAGCCCTTGTGTGCTCCACCACACCTAGTGGAAGGTTGTGGTTGGATTATGTGATTATGGCATTGTGTGATTGTGTGCTTGTATGCATATTGCTTGGATTTTTGTGAAAATTGTTTGGTCACTGGCCAGTTGACGTGTGGTGGAGTTTGGACATCCGCTGGATCATTTCGTGACGGAATGCCAGTTGGAATGTGCCATGGAGTCGACTCTGGGAGCGACGCCAGGATGATCCAAACGGGGACATCCGCCGGATAGGGCTCATGAGGAGTTCCGGTTGGGTTTTGCCATGGAGTCTTCTCAACCATGGGAGAGGCGCCAGGATTGTCTCGGGAGTTATATGATGGAGTCCTTGAACATGAATCCATGAGTGGATGTTCTTGGGTTGTCTCCAGTTGGTGGGTGATATTGCATTGCTTGCATATTGTATGATGTTATATTTGCACATTGAGTGAGCCATGGGGTGGAGAAACCTCCAAGGCCCTTGGTTTACTGAGATATATTTATATATCTCACCCCGTGTTTTGGGGCATCATTTCAGGTCAGGTTGAGCCTGGAAGAGTGGAGCATGAGGTACATATTGGAGGCACAGCATGTTGAGGACTTGGTTGAGACACATCTTGCATATGTTTATGCTTTAGACTTAGGCCATGAACTTGTGCATGTTGAAAATGCCATGCTTGTATGTTCATGACTACTTGTTAAGTCTTTCAAATTGAGGTATATGTATAACCTTGGAAATTATTGTATATTTGAGTGAGCATGGGACTTGTCCATTGCCACATTTCTTGTACTTAAGGCCTTAATGAATGATGTTGTAAAATGGTCCATATTTGATGTAAAATGGCCATTATATTAAAGACTTTGTAAATGATGAATGATTGTATGAAAGTGTATGTTTGAAGGGCCTAGAGCCTACCTTAGAGTATGTTTAAGTGTTATGTGGAGTACTAAGGTGTTTGGGATGGATTACACAACCCTTCTTGTAATCTGTCACTTTTACTGCATAGTAATCGATTACCCACGCATGGTAATCGATTACCATGCAACAGGGGACGAAATTTGGCTACTGTCTTCACTGGTAATCGATTACTGAGCTTTGGTAATCGATTACCATGTGAGATAATCGATTACCCAAAGTTGGTAATCGATTACCAGAACAGAGGATGTGAAAAATTGGCTACTGCCTCATTTTTGACAGGTGGTAATCGATTACCACCCACTGGTAATCGATTACCACAGTGTAAATTTTGGAAAATTTGAGTTTTTCTAGACTAAAAGAAAGGGGTTTAACTTGATGGGTAGACTCCACATGGTACGTGGTTTGGAACCACGCGTAACTAACGGAAGGGGCTAGAACTTGGTAAGAAAGGAAAATGAGTTGATGGGTTTAAAATGAGTTGAATAAAAAGAAAAGTTTAGTGTTGTTGTTAAGCTAGATGCTTCCGCGTATTGCATTTACAATTATAGTGTTGTTTTAATTGATTACGGAAAGGGTTATGGTTATGAAAAGGAATATGATAAAAGAAAAAGTTTGCCCGTAATCTAAAACAGACCCCGAACCTTGTCCAAACGGTGGAGGAGGAAGAATAAAAGACAAGGGAACTGGCTCAGAAAAGGAACTTGATCCAGAAATTGAAGCTTGAGGAATCGAGGAGGATGCACCTCTAGTAAAAGATGGTTGGGGGTGTTCACCCCTGCGTCCCCTCCGACCTCTACCTCTCCTACCACGAGCACCTCTGGAGATCTGACGACCTCCTCGGTGACTTCGGAGAAGCTGCTGAAGCCTCTCCTCTTCGGTATACTCCCTACCATAAAACCAGTACTGAACGGATCGTGGCAACCTACCTATCATCTCCTCAGACACCTCTCTACTATCATTTCGGCCACTAGAACTACCAGGAGTGTCCATTACCCACTTAAAAGGTGGGTAAGACAAGGAACACTCCTTACCAGCTAGAAAACGAACAAAAAAACAGAAATCTACAAGGGAAAGAGAAAATTACCTGGTGCAAAACTGGGTAGAAGAAATGCGAATGAAGAACACTGGGACAAACAGGAGGAATATGCAGAAAACCCTAGGAGACGCGTGAAAGCAGGAAGTAGGAAAGGAGAGAAGGTGATGAGCTGATGCGAATATATAGGGCTGAAAGGGGGTGGAAGACCAAAGGGTGGTCTCCCAAACGTCTGAGGCATCAGGGGCAAAAGGGGATTTTCGCCGCCCTGCACACCCTGCACGCCCTGCACAACCTGCGCTGCCTACCTGCATTTAATGATCACAATCATGGCCTATTCTAGGCTCAGAGTAGTATTCCTGCCCAATGCGCAGAACTGCCAATAAAGGGAGTACACGTGTCCTGTTATAACCGTCACTGCAGGAGTAAGACGAAAGGACAGAAAGTGGTAATAAAACGAAAGGTCAGAAAGCTGAAAGGTCATGTCAAGGGTTCCGACATTCAAAATCCACTGACCTCACAAATCTGATCGAAAATCATAACAAGATTCGAAGGGAGTTACGACCTCCGACATAGTTTACACGTGGAATAAATGGCAAGGTGAAGAACAGCCAACTGAACCAGAGAATCTCGGCATTCCGACTTTCGGAATCCCAAGCTGGGGGGCAACTGTTACGGATGAAGCTCGCTCAACCGTCTTCCGAGAATATCTCGGATGGAGATATGGCAAAATCTCAACTGACTGGAACACGCCCGTTGAGGCCGACCAAGTCGGACGAAATCTCAACAATAGAGCTCAGCAACCGAGCCAGGTACCTCTATAAATAAGAGCTCAGACATCTCAGGTACACACCTCTGAATCGCCTAGCTTATTCCACTCATTGTGCACACACACCACCCCCTGGTTATAAAGCCTATTGCTGGTGCGCAGTGATTGGGACCTCGGCATATAGCCTAGTACATTGGGCATATACATCATCTCTGAGCGCATACCATCCGGTATAGCAATACGGTCTACCTCGGACCTAACAGATTTATATATTATTTAGGAGATATGAAATTCTAAATAAAAAATGAATAAAACAAAGAGTTGGTTCATTTATTGCATTAAATAATGAGAATAACATCTATCATTTTAAAGGATGTAAACTTATATCATTTTAGATCCTAACCGTTGATTTTCGTTCATCAACGGTTATAATTTATTGGATCAAAATTATTAATTAATTAATAATAAATTTGGTCCATTAAGTTTGATCTAATAGATTATAACCATTGATGGACGGAAATCAACGGTTAGGATCTAACAGGATATAAACTTATATCCTTTAGAAGTATAGATTTTTTCCCTTAAATAATATATAAATCATTAATTAAAGACTATTTCATTAACCCATTTTACATTAATACACTAACACTCCCTTGCCCATTTTACTTCACCAAATGATGTTCCTATCTGAGTTGAAGAGGCACCTTGGGATGTTGAAAGCATTGCCGTGTTGAACGTATTAGCCCTTACCATTTAATAAATATTGCTGCCTTATTCTACCATTAATTAAAGGAAAAAAAAAATAAAACGAACCAATATTAGATATTAACGTCCTTAATCGTTATTTGCTTTCATATTAGTTGGTGTAAAATTTAAGGAGCTTTAAGCCGTCTTAATAAATCCGGACCGACCCATGCATCAGAACCGGTATGACTCGGTCCGACCCGGCCAGTTTTTATGAAAACCGGTGACCCGGTCGGTTAACCGGTGACCCGGCCTGGTCACACAGAAAAATTCCAATTTTTTTTTTCAAAAAAAGAAAAATCATAATGGACATATTTGAATATTTTTTTATTTATTGACTTACATAAGTTATGTATTTACAATACTAATATTATCTCAATTATCCACTATGCAGAAAAAATTGATTTCATTTATAATTAGAGATGTCATTTTCTGAACCTAAAGCACCGTATCACGATCATTATATTTTTGTTTGATTCTTTATTGGATAATAATATGTGATTTATTATTTTTTACATTAAAATATTTGAAATTTTAATCATTTTTTATAGATATTTGAGTATGTTTATAATTTTTTAATATAAATTATAAAATTATATATAATGACCGGGTCATGCAGTTGAACCAGTGACCCACTGGTTAAACCAGTGACACAGTACCTCAATCGGATCAATGACCGGGTCGATTTCAATAATATTGGCTTTAAGACTTGTAGTCTCTCCCTGCATTAGCAAATGCCAACATATAAGTGGTGTGATGATCTTTTGTCGGTGGGAGGGTGAACAAAAAAATCACAAAATTGAACTCAATTACACTGCACTTAAAATAACTGATTTTTAAAAATAAATCCATGAGCTGAACTAGTTTTTAAAGAATCAGTTCAAGAACCAAACTGATTTTTGTAAACCAGTTCAAGAATCCGAATCGAATCATTTTTGAAATGAACCAAAACCGAAGTGTTTTATTACTTTATTTCTATAAAAAAAAAAAAAACTCCTATACCACATGTGTGATTGAATTGAAACTGACTTAATAGTACGGAAATATAATCATTCAATATGAAAGGATGATAAACAAAGTTAAGAATACTCAGTTTGTACAACTAGAAAAAAAGAAAAACATCTCTTGCCATGAAAGTCTGAACTTTATTTTATGCCAACAGTAGTCATCAAAGAATTCCATTCTAAGATGAAATTGGGCTATGCAAATGGTGCAATGGGAGATGGCAAATCCTTCGTACGAACCAAAAAATAAATAAATAAAAATCACAAAATTATCATTTGATCTAGAGGGAGGATATTCTTACTACCAACTTATTACCTATTTAATCACCATTGGATCAAATAGAGAGAATGTTAAAAAGTTTTTGAAAAAAAGAGAAAATGTTGATCCAACGATGATTAGATAAGTAGTGAGTTGGTAGTAAAAAATTTTAATAGTAAGAATATCCTACTCTTTGATCTCATACACTTAAGACTGGCAATTAAAATGGCACATCAAAACCAAAGCCAAAACTTTCCTTTCATTAACAAACACACCGATTAAAATGAAGACATTATCAAGCATTACATAATCAAATTCTCCCCTTAACATACTTTAATTAAGATTTCCAAATTCAGCCTCCATCAATAAGTTGTTGAATTTTAAATTTTGTTTACTCACATCAGAAGTTTTTTTTAATTGTATTCTATTTTATTTTTATGTTTAATAAACCAATAGTTTTGTAGTTTACTTTCATTTCGCTAAAATTATTTTTAAAATTACAATTAAAAATGTTATTTTGTTTTGATTAACTTTTGTAATGTGATTTACTTTAATCTTAAAAAATATTACAGTATCATTTGTTTTGGTATATATCAAGAATACATTTCATTAAAACATATCTAAAATTTTACATACAGTTAAAAATTCATAAAAAAATTTTAAAAATTACTAATCAAATGAGTTTATTTTTTTTCTTTGAAAATATGTTTTACAGAACAAAATCATCAAGCAGATTATTTTTTCTTTAAATTTTAAAACTTCCAAAAACAGTTTTATCAAACAAAATTTTCTCCTGTTTTTATTCTAAAAAAACCAATTCTTATAAACTATTTTACAAAATAATTTTGAAAACAAAAAATTAAAAAACACAATCAAACAAGACCCTTTTTGTTTTCTGTTATTATGGGGAACAGTGACCATTGTGCCACTGTTCCCACACAAATTTACATAAATGCCACGCTCTTGAACTATTTTTCCAAACTGTCATGCAGGCAAGGTCGCTTCTGACACAGGCGAACTATGCATGATGATGTGTCAGGAAGCTGGTGGTGTCAGAGTTCGCTTCTGACACAGACCTCTACTTTTTATTAAGTTCGCCTACCATGTAGGCGACCTCCATTTTTTTTTAATTTGATACTTATTATCCACTAAAAATGTGACACGTCAGCAAATCGAGTTCGCCTGTGTCAGAAGCGAACTTGCCCCCGTGGCAGATTGGGAAATAAGACTGTTCGCGTGGCATTTAGGTAAAAAAATTGGTGAACAGTGGCATTTTGGTCGGTTACCTGTTATTATGGTTACAACCTATGAAACACCGACACTTCAAAAATCCTGACGTGTCGTGTCCGACACTTCTCGACACTCTCGGACACTCGGACACTTGGACACTCCCCGACACTCCAACACACGTTATAGAAATTCAAAAAAAAAAGTTTAAAGGTTACATTGGGTTGAGTTTTTAGTTCCAACTATTAGATTCGTTGGATTACGATTACTATTTATTGAGTTTAATATAAATATTTGGGATATTTTATGTTTTTTGGCAAAATTCATGAATATTATAAGTTTAGACACATTTTTTTCTTAAATTATTGGATATTAAATATAATATACACCACATAAATTAAAAATATTATTTAATATCAAAACGTGTCCTAACGTGTCGAAATCTAACATTTTTAGAATTAACGTGTCGGAGTGTCGTATCGTATCGTGTCACGTGTCAGTATCGATGCTACATAGGTTACAACCGCTTAGGCTTCTCTTGTTATTCTAATTATTTGAATTTAAAATATACCGGGAAACATAACCAATAAACAGAATCATGTGTAATTTACTATTTCGCGCGTGCTTCCAAGTTCCAATCCAATTGAAGTAATCACCAATTAATGGCAGCTAAATTCATAATATTGTGTCAATTACTCCATATATTAATACTATTCCACCATATTACAACATAATGTGACACTTTTACACATGCCCGATTGCAAGATTGAGACTTTATTGATCAGATACTTCACCAATATTAAAGTCCATGCACGAGGCCATTAATAATGGTGCTTGAACAATAAAACTATAAATAGACGCATGAATTGTATAAAACCAAACAAAACAAACAAACAAATCCTCTCAATAGGAAACTTGGCATCTCGTGTTCTTCCCTTTTGTCTTGTTAATTGTACACTTTCCATAACATGCAAATATGGTTTTCGTGCTTCTACTTCTTCTACTAAGTGTGTTTCAGAAAACAGGTAAACTTTTTATTTGACATTAGTTTTTATCCTCCTTTGTATTATTTTTATGCATGTCTTAACTTTTAACCCTAAATTCTTTTATTTTTAAGAGGGGGAGCCTGAGCCAAGGATAAGGTTGTTCCTTTGCAATTGAAAGGTCAATAATTCAAATCCAGAAAAGGCTGTGTGAAGAATTTTCCTCACTCTTATTCTCGGTAATCGGGATTTAATGGATAATGTTTAATTAGCTTAGTTTACAACCTTGAATTTTTTTTATTTTTTTATATAATGCAGCAGAACAACCAATAGGAGTGTGCTATGGGCGAGTAGCGAACAATTTACCACCAGCGCAGGAAGTTATACATTTTTACATATCAAATGGCATTAGAAGAATGAGAATATATGATCCTGATCAAGCAACCCTTCAAGCCTTAAGAGGGTCCCACATAGAACTTGTCATTGGGGTCCCTAATGAAGACATTCAATCCCTTGCAAGTGATGCAGCAGAAGCAACTCATTGGGTCCAAATCAATATACTAAACTACTCTCAAGATGTAAAGTTTAGGTACATTGTTGTTGGGAATGAAATAAATCCTACATCAGCAACAACACAATTTGTTCTCCCTGCAATGCAGAATATTTATGCTGCACTTTCATCTACAAACTTACAGAGTCAAATTAAGGTTTCAACAGCTATAGAGTTGTCATTGCTGGGAAGTTCCTATCCTCCATCTGCAGGAGAATTCAATCCATCTTCAAGTTCATATATAAGTCCAATTATTAGTTTCCTTGTGAATAATCGGGCACCACTTCTTGCCAATGTGTACCCTTATTTTAGCTACATAAGTGACACAGATAATGTCAACCTTGGCTATGCCTTATTCAACTCATCAACAGTTGTGGTGAAGGATGGAGAACATGAGTACCAGAATATCTTTAGTGCACAACTTGGAGCCCTTTATGCAGCACTTGAGAAGGTTGGTGCTCCTGATTTGGAAGTTGTAGTATCAGAAAGTGGATGGCCATCTGATGGTGGTACTGCTGCAACGGTTGATAATGCACAAGCCTATTATAAGAATTTGATCAATCATGTGCGGTTTGGGACTCCAAATAGGCCTAATCAACCCATTGAAACTTATTTATTTGCTATGTTTGATGAAAACCAGAAAGGACCTGCTGAAACAGAACGGTATTTTGGCTTGCTCACCCCACAAAAGCAGCCCAAGTACCAAATTAGTTTTACAAACCAACCATATACGGTGAAAAGTTGCTCTCCACGTCTAACAAAAGAAGGATTTTCTTTTGTTTGTATATTTTTCCTATTATTTTTCCTCTCCTAGTATTGACTGTATTTGAGAACAGAACTAGGTGGTGAACTTTGACGAATTAAATATTGAGGGGTCAAAGTTTCTTGTGAAAGTGAAAGATTCTGAAGGAACTTAAAGTAAATGCATGGATCGAGGGGATCAAATTGCATTATCTGAATCTGCATCTTGATGTATGCAGAGAGGAATACCTGGTTCTGGAACTCAACCTGAATTGCACAACTCACCTAATATCCATCCACTGTCTAATCCCAATGTACCATCTCAATCAAGCATTGGGGGTAGTACCATTGGATCCACATTACCATTAGAATCTTCAGGAATTTCATCTCAATGTGTTAATGTTGGTGCTCCTTCTGGGGCTGCAACTAGTGAAGCTGTCAACAGGAAGAGTGGAAGGCCTACAAAATATTGTCCTGATAGGCTTTCTTGGAGTCCTCTTTGTTGGTCTTTGCCCACACTGTGTACTGCCTATAGTGTTCAGTATTTATTTGCAAAGGATGAAAAATATTTTGTAATGTTCACACACTGTGTATTTCACATGTCATTCTTATTGGATTTAAGTTGTTCTCTTAAGTACCATTCTGCATGGTCCCTGATGTAGTAGATATGGAAAATGTATCCACTGATTTCTTTGTACTTCTCATTTTTTAATGAATCATAATGCAAAAAGGAAGTCTCATTACTTCTTAAGCCCTTATATGTATGCTACGTGCCTTCGCTGTTGTATGGAACTACACAATTGGCCTTTCCATTTATTATTGTTTTACAGTCCCTTCCGAATTTTGATCAAACAACTTTTTAAAAATAGTTGTTTAAAGTTAAAGCTACTAAGACATGTTAAAGACTTCATATAATGTAATAAGGGATGCACATTCCTGTTAAAGCTTCGGTCATGATAAATAACAGGTGAGCATTTCCATGTGATTTCAAAACTAAATTTGGGTGTTCCTCACAACGAGGCAACATGAGGACATTTGATATCAAAATTAGATAATTACAGAAAGCATTATTTCATCTCATTCACAAACTCGTTGGTGGAAAAATATACTCATGTACAGTGATAAGACCCAACTCATATTCACAAATTAAAAGTGACAAAAACAGAACTCGACAATTTTTTTGGTCCAGAAAGAAATCTTTCCAGGTTTTCTTGAATATATTTTGCTAAAATTAACTCATTACAATGCAGGAAACGCTAAGGTCATAGACCTTGATTACAAATAGAAATGATTAAAAAAACAAGAAAAGAAACTTCACTCAGCACTTTCGAGAGGTGCAGACTCTCCCATTCCCAATCTAATTTTCCAGATCCTTTTTTCTACCTCAGTGCTTTGCTTTTATTCTTCTCTCAACACTGCCACATCACTATGTCCTTTATTCACCACCTAACAACCCCTAACTGAATCATCCTCCCAAGCGTGACCCTCTACTCCTTCCAGAAAGCCTTGCACCATGTCAACTTTTATGCATTGGTTATTCCCCTGATGCGCTACGCAGCACCTTCGTATCATACAGATACACAAACTCATGTAGATGATTACAATGTATCAAATACATATACCATAGACAAACATATATAAGCAGAGGGGGAATTCTAATTTCTGCTACTTAGATGAATATTATAAATAGTGAAACAAAGAGGCATATGCTAAGGTCCAGGGACACTTTGGCTAGTTGCCATGAGTCATCATGTCAATGAAGCACCTCCCACACATTTGCTCTAGAAGTTCTTCAAAATGGCCTTGAGTGCAGACTATACCTCACCTTGCACCTTCCTCCACAGCAAGCAAATTCATGAAATTCACAATGAGATTTGATCCACCACTTTGAGATAAGACAATCTACTCAAGATAATTAGTTATTATAAGAGGATTCATAATATGAAATAAGTGACATACTTCAAAGAAGGAAAACCTAAAGCAACCAATAGAATCTTCTAAAGTTTTCTACACTTCTCCGACATGCATGATGCCCAATAATGAGTAGTTATGTTTGTGATTGCTCCCTGTTTTTGAAAGTTATGCTATTTGAGATAAAGAGCCATCATGTTATGTTCTAATAGGAGCATGAGTAGGATAACCCTTTGTTTTTTAACGTAACCTATTTGAGTTTGACTGCTAATTGCATAACTTGAAACTTTGATTAGTTGCTCCTGAATCATGTCTGTAAATTAACTGTGGTGATTGGATTTTTTATGCAACTCAAGTCTGTTGCGCCTAAAATTATTTTATTGAAATTTCTGACATATACCATTTGATTAAAAAAAATCTTGAAGGTCAACTCCACTGCTCCTAAATTGCGCCCAAAGGGCCTAAGTTATCAATGGCTGGAGCAAGAGCAGCTCAAAGAGCGCACTGTTGAAGGTCAGCCCTATGCAATGACAAGGGTATTTGACTTCGAGAATAAATACCTATAAAAAAAGAAAGGGGATGAATGCAAAATGTGAAATTTGTAAAGTACAACTACAGACTTGTTTTGAGTTTTCTCTATGAGCTAACTCTAACTTCCAGATGTTGTTTTAGGAGTAATCAAGAAAATTTTTCAAGCACACACATACAGACACACTAACTATCTTGTGTATTTTATTGTTAAATTCCTCACCTTCTGTTGCTATTTTTTATTGCATATTTCCAATTTTGAATTTAGGAGCACTTTTTTGTAAACAAGCCGGAGCAACTCACGGTTCTGAAAACTAAGGAGCAACTGAGTGTAAAATGATTTATTTTTATTACTTTTTGGCTTAAGAAGTTATTTCTCATTGTCAGGAGGCGCAATAACCATTTAAAAGAAGCACAGTTCAGAAACGAAGCAAACTTGGAGAGAAAGAAAGAAGAAAGACAAAAAGGACACAAATCAGAAGGAGTAGAAAAAGCATTGTACCAGTGTCCTTTTTTCAGAAAAAGCAACTTATGGCTACTCGACACATCAACAATAGCAGAAAGGAAAGACAGGGAACTTTTCTGCAGCACTACATACAGACAATTCAGAAAAAGAAGGAAGAAAAGAAGCTTAGATGAAGGTTTTAAGGTTGACTTGGACAGGGGCACATCACTGATTTGGGAGCAACAAATGAAATCTGCACCATTGATTAAATCAATGGCCAAGACAGCACCTTTAAGGAACCTCTCACCTATAAGTACTGAAGAAATCACAATCTTAAGAAGTTTTTTGGCACTCATAGAGAGGACTCTTTGTCCTCCTTAGGATTTTCTTCTATTTTTCTGTTTTTATTTTCTTTTTGTAGTTAGGTTTTCATTACGCTCCTTAGTATGAGCTAAGTATTTTTAGTAGGCAAGGGTGAAGTAGAAGTACTTCTCTTTGTCTTAGGTTGGACTTATGACATATTTCGATCTTCTTCAATGAATTATGTGTTGTTTCTTGGTTTATTTGATTTGTTTATGTGAAACCTTTTGTCTGCTAACGTCATTAAAGGCCAAACCCCTGTTTATGGTGACAAGTGTTTTTTTGGCTAAACCTTGGTTTGAGAACGAATAGGTTCCTTGAAGCGAATTACTCTTTATTTAGAGGAGGGATATTCTCACTACCAAAATTTTCTATTACCAACTTACTACCTATCAATCACCATTAGATTAATATTTTCTCTCTCTCCAAATTTTTTTTAACATTCTCTCTCATTGATCCAATGGTGATGTGATGGGTAGTAAGTCGGTAGTAAAATATTTTGGTAGTTAAAATATCCCTACTCTTTATTTATTGTTTGTTCTCTGTTTTCTTTTTCTTAATTACATTTCTTTTAAATGTCACTTTTACAGTTGTTCCTTGAGAACGATAATCTGGTGCTCATATGAAACCTTGTATTACACGCTTGGCAGTTTGGATAGATTTGCTCTTTATATGATTAAATATTCCTCATACAGAATAGTTGTTCCGCACTACTTTTGCTCCAATATTTTCTTAAGCACATCTCGACCCAACAATAACCAATGTTTTCCCCTTAATTTAATCTTATAAATGGAAGACAAGGATTATTGGATTAAGTAACTGGAACTCGAGACAAAATCTGAACATAGTCATCACAACAGCTCTTAAAATGAAAAATCGGTTTAGGTAATGAACTATCCTCAAGACTAAAGACGTAGCATGTCCTGATATGAATGTACAATGTTCAGGCATTGAATTGAGCGTATGTTTAGAATTGTCCAAACCACGTGTTAGTAGCTATATATTATTTTTTGTATTTATCAGGATGAACTACAGAATGAATACATGGAAATGTGATGTGCCAAAACTATATTATACAATGATATATTTGATGTTTATATAAAGTACAATTCAAATATAGAAAGAGGTTAAAGCCACTTTACAACTAGATTAACCGCTGAAAGTGCTTATCTCAGGTCCTCTTCAATAAATATTGTTATACACTGCTATTTAATAATATCTTTCCCAACAAAACAAAGTCCACATTGTAGTTACAAACCCGACTTGTGAGGGTAGAGGTAAGGAAAATACACAATCTTATCATTATGATTTTGCAAAAAGACTGTTTCCTAAAGTCAAACTCGTAACCCCTCAACCACAAAGGTGCAATTTTACATTTGCTCTATGCTCACCCTCTTTGGTTACAAAAACATTTAACCAACAAATATCCCTTTGACAACCGAAGGGCCACTCGAAACTAGCCATTGAATCATTTCTTTTGAGGAAAACCGCTTTTAGAAAGAAGCCTTGATAAAAATCCCTTGCTGCCATTATTAGTGTCCTTCATTTTCGCACTGCTTAGATTGCTTATGAGTGACCAATGCATCTCAAAGTCTGGCTTATAGCCATTTTCCTGCATGGCTTGCATGAGCTCTGATGCCTTCCTAAGATTCTTTTCCATGTGATAACTCTTAATTACAGTGTAATACATTTTTCTGGTTGGAGTTTCACCCCAATGTCCACTAGAAATTGTTCTCCTAAGATTCGAATAGCCCCGCTATAGTGTTGTTGCATAAAAGGCCAAACCCCTGTAATTACAGTGTAATACATTTGAGAACGAATAGGTTCCTCCCATCTTGCAGATTTAGAGGAGGGATATTCCCACTTTTTTCTACACCAACTCACTACCTATCCCAATGAATATAACGCCTCATTAGATGAATAGCCCTTATAAGCGTTTTAACTGTCCTCCCATTGGGGATGCTTGCTCTTTCACACAAAGCCTATATGATCTTGATTGCAAATTGCTTTCACACACAAGGCGTAAAAATGCGGTATGATGTGATGCATCTTTCAGCCAATAACGTCTTTATATATATCATTTTCGGTAGTTTCCTTTCATTAAATAACCCCGGTATATTGTTTTCTATCTATTTCTTTTAAAGTTTTTACAGTTGCGAGTGCAGCAGCCAAAACAGTGCTGTTTACAGCAAAAACAGTGAATTTACCTTGTTTACAGCAGCAAAACAGTGGACAGCGTTGCGGTCAGGCGAAGTGTAGGCAATTACAATATGAGCATACAGCTCATACAGCAGCAAACAGTGATTACAGCGGTGTACAGCAGTGTTTACAGTGAAAACGTTTTCGAAACACCGCTATTTTTAAAACAGGATTTGGCATTAAGTACATATGTGAAGGACTTCTCATAAAACAGTGGTATAGAAATGAAAATTTTTACATAATGACTTAAAACAGATATTATGCATAAAAACAGTGGCATATGATGACTAAAACAAGTGAAAGTGAATGATGAAGATTTGGATGTTCATTTCATGATTTTTTAAGCATGGAAGCAGTGGCATTTCATGGCATGGCTTAAGGAGCTGACATATTGTGCATGGCATTGAGAAACAGTGGCATTAATGTGCAGAAACTTTTAAGTGGCATTTTTAAGTGTTTTTAAGAGTTTTGATTGGCTTTTAATTTTGCCACTTTATTATTGGCATATAATTGATGTTATACAAAACAGTATTTGGCATATAATCTTAAGATTTTTATGCATTCCTTTACCATTCAATTTTTACCATGCTTATTGGTTACATAAAGAAAATGTCCTAAGCTCAAGGCTTACCTTTGTAGCACACCCTTCAAAGTTTATTCTAGCTTCACTACACCACAAGTCCACACTTCCTAATGTTTGAAATTGCACTAGCTAGGTGTATGGTTTGAGGTGAGGGAAGGAGGGAGTTGGCTTGGCAAATCTTCAAAGGCTTTGTTTTTTATGTCATGATTAACATTTTCAGATTTTTTAAATTTTATATTTGTGAGGGATGTACAGATTTGGGTTAACTTCTAAGTCAGTTTTCTGCACAATTGACTCATGCGCATGGAGTGGGGTGGAGTGGATGCATCAAGAGCACATGCAAAAGGTTCACTAAGTCAACAAGCAACTCAACTTGATGGCAGCCAAAAATCTGCCTTGATGCAGTCCTTGGTGCGCAAATTAAGAGAGGAAAAGAGGTGCATTATGAGCACTGATTTGTGGCAGCCTAAGCACTCATTTTTGGGCTGTCCCAAGTCAGAAAATTTCTGCATAGAAAGCTAAACCATGCGCACAAAGTGAGGTGTGAGGGAGGTTTACTAAGTCCACAAGCAAGAGAGCTTTGTGGCAGCCAAGGATTCTGATTTATGGAGCTGTCCTCTGCGCAAAATGATAAAAATGCATATGCATGTGGAAGGAGGAGGAGGTTTGACTCATGATGGGCTGCAAAAGCTTGCCAAAAATCTGCACAATGCAGTCTGGAGAGTGTAAGTGGTTAACCAAGTCAACAAGTTATGCAAGTGATGAAGTCCCTCCCACCGCCTAAATTATGAGTATGCAGCCTAAAAACATGCTAAATTGCACATGTGTCTACCATGCAATAAAATTAAAATCAAGTTATGCATAAGCAAGGTGAGGTGGCGGTTTAGTAAGAGAAAATGGCAGCTTATTAAGGTCCTAATTACTTGCGCAAGAATGAAGGGGAAAAACAACTAGCCAAGTAGTGTTCCTTGCTGCACAAGGCAGCCTTGTTGGACTAGGCTTTGAGGAGGATAAGTGGTTACAATTTTGGGCTGAATTGGCTTGATCCAAGAGCCAACCTTGGGCCATTGGCCACACACACAAAAGGATCCAATCACAAATCCAAAAGCAACAAGTCCACACACACACTAGCCCACATTCAAACACTAATGCCTTCTAACACACACTCACATTACTCATAAGGTTAAATTCACATGTCTACCTATGTACCCTCCTATGATTTAATTTAATTAATTACCTTAGTCTTATCCAAGGATAAAGGTCAACCAATTCACAAGCCATTACACATAAACCATTCCGAGTGTACACATAGCATATGGTACTTAAGTATTTTACTAATTATGCGGGATGTTACAGCGTGCTATCGCGGAGTTGCGTTACGGTGCAGCAGCCATCCGCTACAAATCGCGCTGCAACGGTCAGGCGAAGTGTAGCGGATATAGCGGCCGCTATTGCGGGTGAATCGCACCGCTACAGTAGTTTTTACATATGTGTTCTCGTCGTAGAAGGAAGAGATTTACAACTTAGATACAAGTGAAAGTGAAGATGAAGATTTGGACGTTCATGATTTCAATTATGATTAGTTCCTTAGGTTCTTTGATCTTGACACTTCACTTAAGTGGCAGTTTGAGTTTTGATTAATTTTGCCACTTTATTTTGTTGTGTTACATTATTTGAGACTTTAATTCCTTCAATTTGCTTATGATTTGAATTTTAATGTTTGAAATCATTTATGTTTGAGTTTGAGATCCTTCAAATTTGTTTTTTATGTCACATTTTCATTTTTTAAATTTTATATTTGTGAAGTACAATTTAGTAACTTAGATCTACTTTGTACAGTAGCGTTGTAGCGCTACCCGTTATAACGCTATAGCAGTTTAGAGGGTTAGTCGCTTCGCGCTGCTATCCGAGATTAATAAGTATGATCGATATTATATAAGTACTAGGAATAACATTTACATCAAAGGAAAAGGGAGATAAAATGACAACAAAAGAGAACAAAGTACATAAATAGGAAGTCCCTACTTCAAACAATTACTATGCCTAATTATTCATGACAAACTTAAAGAGGCCAGATCTTCCTACTGTATATTTGATCAAAGAAAGATGTCCACGTATATTATTATTATTCATTAGCGTATGAATTTAGATGATTCAGAGACATACAGAAAATAAAACTAGGAAAAAAGAAAGATCATCACCTCGACTTGAAACCCTTATGCTCTTGAATTGCACATCATTAGGATCCTTTATGTACACTCTATGAGGATCAATACTGACAACCACAACCTGCAAATTGAAAATTAATTGGTATATAGACGATTGAATCCATCTATGCATCACATACACACACACACGGTGATGAACCATTTATTGAAGAATAATTGGCCAGTCCACATCCAGTTTGGATTTACATAATCTATTCTTCAATCAATAAAAAGACATCTAAACCAAATATTAATATTTCCTGACCACAGATGGGCTTGCCTACATCCAATTTGAATTTAGTGAATTATGTAACAAAGTACTATCTTCTAGACATGAGAGCATGGGTAATCACATTTTCTTTTATAAAACATATTGTAAATTTGTAATCACATTTTCTTTTATAAAACATATTGTAATCACATATTACATTCAATGTATTAAAATACCATTATAATTAAGAGAAACTAAATGTAATAAGCCAAACTTGTTTAATATCTCACCATCAAATAATTATCATTTATTAAAACTGACAGTAATTGTTTAGAAATTTGATAAACAAAATCACACATTACTTTGAGAGAACATGGTAATAATTTAGATAATTTATTTTATGAATAGGGGTAAAAAAAAAGGTCAAAGGTTACATGCATGTTTAAGGAGTCTCAAGCACTTATCGGTATACAAATAAGAAAAAAGAGCAGACTATCAGGTGTTAGCTTACCTGATTCCCATAAACTCTTGATATCTGCTCTAAACTGGTCTTCCCGGTCTTTACCTAAATTAAATGTGACAGCCATAGAAACATCACAAGAGACACCTATATTAGTGCATATTAATAGCATCAAGCAATGGGTTAAATTCCATACTCCAGTTCTTAAATATTCTTCTGCAGCATAAACTGCATCACTTCCAATGGAAAGTATAATAACCCTCACATGTAGTGTTGGATTTAATTATGAAGTAATAATTTTAATCATGAAATTGAGGAATAATTATAAGGAAAGTAAAAGAAAAAAAAATAAAGTCACCTTGGATGAAAAGGAGTTAAAATGACAGTTAAGTGGTAGAAATGTGGGTAAATAAAGTTACCCTAAAGTGAAAAGTAAAATTATAAATATTAACTTAAAAGTATTCTGGACTAGTGTGCAATATTGGAATGAGAGTTTAGTGAGTGGGATAGATAAACTTACACCCACTTGAATTATTTAAACTTACTTAAAAGGAAAAGAACACAATTCCTTTCTTATTTCCTTTCTCCCCGTCGACGTCCTCTGTTTCTCAACGAAGGAAGATTTTTTTTTTCTTCTTCTTCCATTATTCCAATCAAATCCTCAAGGAAATCAAAAGAAATCATTTCCATTCCTTCTCTCCATCTTGTTCTCCTTCCTCTTCCTCATCCCCTCAACTTGGTAGCTACATTTGAATGAGAGGGAAACATATTTTGAAGAACCTATGGCTGCCATTTTTGGATTTAAGGCTTGAGGAAGGGTTGTGATCTTGTTGGAAGCTTGGGTTATCTTCTATTTAGTGATTTGAGGCTCCCAAGGTAATTACCCCAACTCCTTCTTGTGATTTTGGAGAAAATGCATGATTTAGGGTTTATAAATTGAGATTAAATGGTACGAGTAGTTTGAGGGTGATTTGTAGGTGAGCCCCTTTGTTAAATATGCTTGGGATTGGTTCCCGAAAAAAGAAAAATTATGAAATGGCCGTTTAGGACACTTTGATAAATTGGAATAAAAATCAAGTGTAGGCTTCTTGTATGTGTAGTCTTGGAAATTTAACGTGGTAGACTGGTATATAGGAATACTGATTGTATTCACATCTTGGAACTAGATTGTGACTTTGTAAAAGATTGTGACTCTGTGGACACGAGAATTATTGGAGGACATTGCTTGCCAGGTAAGCTTTTAGTCCTTGGGGTTAATCCCCCGTTTGTTCCACCAGACTCCAAGGGAGGATGGTAGTTTGATATGGTATGTTGAAAATAAATTGTTATATGTTGCATGTATATGTATGTACGTTTGTGTGCCACACAAGACGGTGTTTCCTTGTGTGAGGCATAAGACGGTGTTTCCTTATGCATAGTATGAGACAGTGTTTCCTCATACGGTATGTTGCAAGATGGTGTTTCCTTGCGTAATATATACTTGTTATATTCTCTGGCCAGTAGGATTATATTATTGCACACTGCATTGTCATACATATTCTGATGCATGCATGGATTTTTATATTGTGATTATACCAGAAGTGAGCTTAGGGGTGGAGGAGCCCTCCAAGGGTCCCTAGCTTACTGAGGTAATTATATTATCTCACCCCGTGTTATGGGGATCACCATTTCAGGTACAGGAGCTGATGGTGCCGAGGCATCGTGTGGCAAGAGGCCAGATGAGAGATATTACTTGACATGATTGTCAGGGTCTTGTGGATACTTAGATTTGTACCTGACATACCATATTTTGAGTTGTACATGCCATGTATTTTTTTGAGAGCATAGGAGATGTCTATGCCATGTCGATAGTTTGTATATGTTGTTAGTTATGCATGCTCAGGTCTATGTTACTTATTTAATTACATCTCTTTTGTTTATTTGATGTAATTATATAAGTAATATCATGAACATTATTTTGAGACAGTGTGATATTGAGATACCCTATGCCATGGATGGCTAGGTAATATGTTATATGTCTGGATTATATTAATCTTTCAATCAGGTGGAAATTATCATAGTGGGAATTATCCCCAGTAGTCCAAAATACAGAGGAAATGCTGTCTGTTTTATTTTGGCCATGGAAGTAAAAAGGTTTGCAATACATAAGGAAAAAGATAAAATCTATTTAGTTAGCTTCCGCATTAATTAAGTTGAGCATGCTGCGCTTACTATCATATGAATGTTAATTAACCGGCTGCAGACGGGGCGTTATATTTTATGGTATCAGAGCAGTTTTGAAAAAGGGAATTCCTTGATGTATTGCAATAATTGTGTTATTTATGAGTGGCTTTTAGGATTTTCTGTGATAATGCATGTGTAACCAGTTAGTGTGGGCCTGATCAACTCATTCCTTTTGTAACATGCGCAGAGTCATGGTTCTTCCTAGGAGACCTTCGGCAATAGATGACGATCAGACAGATCCTACGTTAGCTACTTTGTTAAGATCTCGGAATACTGTTGGGGCAACTTCCAGTCAGCCTGATCCTATAGCTACTGCTTTGGGCTGGTGTTCAGCAGGAGCTGGCTACTAGTAGGCAGGCTAATGAAACTCTTATGAAAACAAATCAAGATATAATTGCTGCCAATCAAAATATGATGAACCAGATGATGGCTGAGTTAAGAGCCATGAGAGATGGTAGAGCGGGGAATCAACCCCCACCACCTCCACCGCCACCTCCTCCACCACCTCCTCCATACTCCTATTCCATCTCCGCATACTCTCCATGAAGAGCACGGGGATGGAGAGGGTGAGGCTAGTCATCATGGTGATGCTACTGTTCATACTGGGCAACAATTTGTTCACACAGTTGCAATGGATAATGTTGAGGCTAGAGAGAGACGATTAAATGCTTTCAGGAAGCATCAGCCGCCTACTTTTGAGGGTGGTTATGACCCTATTGTTGCTGCTACATGGTTGCAGGATCTAGAGAGGATTTTTAGGGTGATGGAATGTCCGGATAATCAGAGACTATTGTATGCTACTTATATGCTAAAAGGTGATGCTAGTGATTGGTGGCTAAATACTTCTCGCCCATTGGAACTGCAGGGTCATGCTATTACATGGCCTTTGTTTGAGAGGCACTTTCTTGATAAGTACTTTCCCCGAGATGCTAAAGAAAGGAAGGAAGGTGAATATAATGATCTTGTGCAGGGTGAAATGTCTGTTGATGAATATCTGGCCAAATTCAATCAATTGGCTAAGTATGCTCACTTCAGGAGAGCTATGCCAGATCCAGAGTCTTTAGATGCAAAATTTCAAAGAGGGTTAAACGATAGAATTGCAGAAAGTCTTGCAGGTTGTGGTTCCAGAGACTTTCCCACTTTAATTAATCAATGCAGGGCTGTTGAGGATATTCACAGGAGGCGAAATAATAGAACTAAAGAGTCTGATTCCAAGAAGTCCAGTGGTTCAAATTACTGGAAGAACAAGAAATCTGATGATAAAAATAAGAATTTGCAGGTGAAACAGTCAGGTGATAAATTCAAGAAAACTGGTTCTTCTGAGAGACCACCGATCCCTAAGTGTATTGGTTGTGGTAAGGAGCATAGAGGACCGTGTGCCACGGGACAGGTGATTTGTTATAAATGTGACAAGACTGGCCACTACTCCAGAGACTGTCCTCAGAGAGATGTCAGGGTTGCACCTCTTCAGATGCTTCCTACTCCAGCTGTCCCTGAGTCTCAGACTGTGGGACGGGTTTATGCTATCACTCAGCAGCAGGCGGATAAAGCGCCTAATTTGGTAAAAGGTACGATCTATATTAATGGTTTTGATATAGATGTGTTATTTGATACAGAGGCTACTCATTCTTGCATATCTGATTTTATGGCTGTGGGCTTGAATTTGCCAATGTATGAAATTTCTCCTCCTATGAAAGTAACTACAGCTACGGGAGAAAAATGTAGTACTTCTGATATATGCAAGTATGTTGAATCTAAGTATGAGGGCCGACACTATGTAATTGACTTTATCTGTCTACCCATGGTTAGTCTTCAAGTCATCTTAGGTATGGACTGGCTTTCTAAAAATTGTGCAGTGATTGACTGTTGTGGTAAGAAACTAGTGATGTTATCTGAGGAGTCTGCTACTAGTTCCTCTCCTTGTATATCAATACATCAGGCTAGACGGGTCTTGGTGGAGGGAGCATTAGGCTATATATGGTTAGGAAGATTAGTGAGCAGTAGTACTCAGGATAAGATTGTTGATATCCCAATCGTAAATGAATTTATGGATGTATTTCCGATGAGATTCCAAATCTTCCACCAAAGAGAGAAATAGAGTTCTCTATTGAATTGTTGCCTGGTGTGGGGCCCATTTCTATGGCTCCATATCGGATCTCTCATCTGGAATTGGTTGAATTGAAGAAACAGATTGAGGACTTGTTGGCTAAGCAGTTCATCCGACCTAGTGTGTCCCCGTGGGGAGCACCAGTATTATTTGTCAAGAAGAAGGATGGAACCATGAGACTTGTGACCGACTACAGGCAATTAAATAAAGTGACTGTAAAGAACAAGTATCCTCTCCCTCGCATAGATGATTTGCTTGATCAGTTGAGGGGTGCTTGTGCTTTCTCAAAAATAGATTTGAGGTCAGGTTATCATCAGATCCGAGTTAAGTCGGATGATATTCCGAAGACTGCATTCAGATCTAGATACGGACATTATGAGTACCAAGTAATTCCTTTTGGTCTCACTAATGCTCCGGCAGTGTTTATGGACTATATGAATCGTTTGTTCAAGCCATATTTGGATCAATTTGTGGTTATTTTCATAGATGATATTCTGGTATATTCTAAGAATAACAAGGAGCATGCAAACCACCTTAGGATTGTTCTGCAAGTGTTGAAGGATAATCAATTGTATGCCAAGTTTTCCAAGTGTGAATTCTGGTTGTCAAAGGTTCAGTTTTTGGGTCATGTCATATCTGCTGATGGTGTGGCAGTGGACCCTAGTAAAATAGAGGTCGTGATGGATTGGGAAAGGCCTAAGACTGTTTCTGAAGTTCGAAGTTTTCTGGGACTAGCCGGTTATTATCGAAGATTTATTGAGGTGTTTTCTACAATGGTTTTACTGTTGACCAGCTTGACTAGAAAGGAGATCCCATTCGTGTGGACTCAGGAGTGCGAAGACTGTTTTCATACACTAAAAGAAAAGTTGACGACCGCTCCAATATTGACCCTTCCCGATCCTGAGCGTACTTTCGAGGTCTATTGTGATGCCTCAGGGAAAGGTTTGGGATGTGTCCTGATGCAGGATAAGAGAGTTGTTGCATATGCTTCTAGGCAGTTGAAACCGCATGAGGAGAATTACCCTACACATGATTTAGAGCTAGCAGCCATAGTGTTTGCCCTGAAAATATGGCGAAACTTTATATATGGTGCTAATTTCTTAGTGTATAGCGATCAAAAAAGTCTGAAGTATCTGTTTGACCAGAAAGAGTTGAACATGAGGCAAAGGAGATGGATGGAGTTCCTAAAGGACTATGAATTTGAACTAAAATATCAACCGGGTAAGGCTAATGTTGTAGCTGATGCCTTGAGCAGGAAATCTACTGTGATTGAAAATCTGATGATTGAAGAATATCAGTTGATTGAAAACTTCAGAAATCTGAATGTGGTGGTCAGTAAAGGCGATGGTAGCTTAGAAGTTGAGAAAATTGCCATTCAGAATGCATTGTTAGAGAAAATCTTAGAGGCTCAACAATTTGATAAGGACATTGTGGCCATGAAAGGTCAGAAAGATGTGTCTGTTGATGGTCAGGGCTTCAAACGTTATCAGGAAAGGATAATTGTGCCCAAAGGTCAGTTAGTGGATGATGTGTTGACTGAAGCACACAAAGGTCAATACTCAATTCATCCAGGAGCTACTAAGATGTATCATGACTTAAAGGAAAATTTCTGGTGGCCGGGTACGAAGAATGACATTGCTAAGTTTGTTGCAAAGTGTCTTGTCTGTCAGAAAGTCAAAATTGAACACCAGAGACCTGGTGGTTTGCTTCAACCTCTGGATATTCCGATATGGAAATGGGATTGCATCTCCATGGATTTTGTTGTTGGGTTGCCCAGGACTCAGACTGGATATGATTCTATATGGATTATTATTGATAGACTTACAAAATCTGCCCATTTTCTGCCAGTGAAGGTGACTTTTACTACAGAGCAGTTGGCTCGACTCTATTTGAAAGAGATTGTGAGACTTCACGGGGTGCCTGAGAGCATTGTGAGCGATCGGGACCCGAAGTTCACATCTCGTTTCTGGGGAGCACTGCAGCAGGCTTTCGGCACTCAGTTGAGACTAAGCACGGCTTATCATCCTCAGACTGATGGTCAGACAGAGAGGACTATTCATACCTTAGAGGATATGCTGAGAGCTTGTGCCCTGGAACAGGGTAATACATGGGATAGGTACCTTCCATTGGTAGAGTTCTCGTACAATAATAGTTTTCATTCTAGTCTGGGCATGGCACCTTATTAGGCTTTGTATGGCCGGCGATGTAGATCACCTACTTGTTGGACTGAAGTTGTAGATAGGCAAATGATTGGGCCAGACTTGGTACAGGACACTTCTAATCAGATAAAACTGATCAGGAATAAATTGAAACAGGCACAGAGTCGCCAGAAGAGCTATTATGATCATAAGCATCGACCTCTGGAGTTTGCAGAGGGTGAACATTTCTTTGTGAGGTTTTCACCTGTGACAGGTGTGGGGCGTGCTCTTGGAGTAAGGAAATTGAGTCCTAGGTTCATTGGTCCCTATCAGATAATAAAGAGGGTGGGACCGGTTGCTTATCAGTTTGCCTTGCCTCCACAGTTATCCGGTATTCATGATGTATTCCACGTGTCGCAGCTTCGGAGATATATTCGGGATGAATCTCATGTTGTGCAGCCTGATGAGGTTCAAATAAAGGAAAATCTTAAAACTCCTGTGAGGCCGTGGAAAGTTATTGATAGAGATGAAAGAAAACTGAGAAATAAGGCAATTCCGATGATCAAGATTCAATGGGAAGGCAGGACGCCTAAGGAGGCTACTTGGGAGCGTGAGGATGAGATTCTCCGTTTATATCCTGAGTTTGTTTCCAGGTATGATCCTAATTTTGCGGACAAAATCCTAAAAAGGTGGGGAGAGTATAATAACCCTCACATGTAGTGTTGGATTTAATTATGAAGTAATAATTTTAATCATGAAATTGAGGAATAATTATAAGGAAAGTAAAAGAAAAAGAAATAAAGTCACCTTGGATGAAAAAGGAGTTAAAATGACAGTTAAGTGGTAGAAATGTGGGTAAATAAAGTTACCCTAAAGTGAAAAGTAAAATTATAAATATTACCTTAAAAGTATTCTGGACTAGTGTGCAATGTTGGAATGAGAGTTTAGTGAGTGGGATAGATAAACTTATACCCACTTGAATTATTTAAACTTACTTAAAAGGAAAAGAACACAATTACTTTCTTATTTCCTTTCTCCCCGTCGACGTCCTCTGTTTCTCAACGAAGGAAGATTTTTTTTTTCTTCTTCTTCCATTATTCCAACCAAATCCTCAAGGAAATCAAAAGAAATCATTTCCATTCCTTCTCTCCATCTTGTTCTCCTTCCTCTTCCTCATCCCCTCAACTTGGTAGCTACATTTGAATGAGAGGGAAACATATTTTGAAGAACCCATGGCTGCCATTTTCGGATTTAAGGCTTGAGGAAGGGTTGTGATCTTGTTGGAAGCTTGGGTTATCTTCTATTTAGTGATTTGAGGCTCCCAAGGTAATTACCCCAACTCCTTGTGATTTTGGAGAAAATGCATGATTTAGGGTTTATAAATTGAGATTAAATGGTATGAGTAGTTTGAGGGTGATTTGTAGGTGAGCCCCTTTGTTAAATATGCTTGGGATTGGTTCCCGAAAAAAGAAAAATTATGAAATGGCCGTTTAGGACACTTTGATAAATTGGAATAAAAATCAAGTGTAGGCTTCTTGTATGTGTAGTCTTGGAAATTTAACGTGGTAG
>JAVKPL010010497.1:0-44544 GCA_032173675.1 Gastrolobium villosum | reverse complement strand
GTGCAATAATTTGTGGCTCTTCTTCTTCATTTTTTTTAACATGTCCTTCAGTTTCAGAAGGAATCACCACTTCTTCTGGCTCTTTGGCATTTTCATCGGCCTTCACATTTGTGATTGGCTTTGGTTGAGTGACCTCCTTAGGCTTTGTTGGAGGAGTCAACACCTTACCACTTCTAGTAGTTATTGCCAAACAATCATCCTTCGGATTAGTGACTGTATTACTAGGAAATGTACCTGGAGTTCTTTCAGCCACCTGTTTCGCTATCTGGCCAATTTGGTTCTCCAAATTTTTGATAGAAGCTTGTGTATTCCTAGTGTTTGCTCGAGTCTCCTCCATAAAAGCATTTGAATGTTGGGCCATTTGTCCCACTAGCTTTTCTAAATCAGAAGGTTCCTTTGGTTGAACTGGTGGTGGTTGCAAATAATTATTGGATTTGAAATCAAGACCAGTACCTTGCACCTTCCGCTGGAAATTATTGTTTCCTGGATGAAAATTCTGATTTCTTGAAATATTATGTGGTTGGGGTCGCTGGTCATACCACACACCATTTACTTGCACCTGTTGAGGAGGATCATCAGATAATAATGTTGGACATTCATTAGACTCATGATCGTCCTTGCAATATTCACAAACAACTGCAGCAGCTTGAGCTTGTACATTAGAAAACTGCATCTTATCTACCCTTGAGGTTAGATTTGCTAATTGTTGTGATAACAATTTATTCTCAGCCAGAACTGCATCATTATTATCTAGGTGCAAAATTCCCTTCTTAGGCTTGGCTGTCAAACCTTCATTTTCGTTAGCAGCCATTCTTTCAATTAACTCAAGAGTCTCATTTGCTCTCAAGGATTTGATGCTGCCACCTGCTGCACCATTCAATACCATCCGCACTTCAGGTTTACACCCATTGAAAAAAATTCTGACTTGATCACCATTAGTCATGGGGTAATGAGGACATCTCCTCATCAGATCCTTGAAGCGGTTCCATGCTGCACATATAGTTTCACCCTCAGCCTGAGTGAAATTGGTGATATCATTCACCATCTGGTTAAACCTCTCCATGGAAAAGAACTCAGCAAAGAATTTATTTGAAAGACTCTCCCATGATGGAATACTTCTTGCTGGTTGCCTTTCCAACCAATTCAAAGCCTTCCCTTTAAGAGCAAAGGGAAACAGTCTCAGCCTGACTGCATCATTGGACACCTGGGGGTGCTTGGTTGAGTCACAGATCATCAGAAATCTGTCAATGAACCTGTGAGGGTCCTCATCCGCCTCTCCGCCAAACTGAGCTCGCTCTACCAATTGAATATTGGCAGATTTGAGTTCCCAATTGTTGCCCGTTTCTGGATGAATAATGCTTGAATTAGGTCTGTTGAATGCTGGTGTGAGGATTGTATCCATGAGTGGATTGTCCACTTCATCATTGTGCCCAGCCATTGTTTTTGCTTCTTCGAACAGAATTCCCAACTCGTTGAATGCAAGCTTTTTCCGAGCAAGTTTTCTGTTCCTCTTTTCTGCTCTAGTGATCTCCAAATTAAGTGGAAATTCTGGGATAGTACCTCGCATACAACTTCAGAAAAGAGATTAGTAGCATTGTTCAAATAAAATTAAAATAAATAAAGAAAATAAAAATATTCACAAATATTCACAAATCCAATCCTAAAGATCAAGATTATATGATATCAGAAACGCTAATCCCCGGCAACGGCGCCAAAAACTTGATGCTCTCCGGCAAGTATACCGATCGCACAAGTAATAAAGTGATAAATACAGTTCGTCTCCACAGGGATTAGATCTAATATCAAGTAAAAATTTTCTTAAAGAATGGAAGTTTTCAAATAGGGTTTGTGTGACAAATATTGTCAAATTGAGTGAAATTAAAAATAAAGACTTGTTTTTGTGTTTTTTTTGAATTGAAAAAGAAAACAATACAATTGAAAATTGATTTTTAGAAAAATATGAGAAAAGTATTGTAGCCAGGGTTCATTCACCAAATGATCCCTGCTTTTACTCCGGATTGATTTATAAAAATCATTTATATAATCACTCAGATAAATTATCATCTAAAAGATTTAATAGTTAACCCTCAATTCCTTGCAGGGTTAACCCTTTAATCCCATGAGAAACCCCAATTCCTTGCAATGTTTCTCATGGGATCAAGCAATGGGCGTGATAATTTAAGCATCTGCAATCGTATACACGTCTATTCCTAGCACGCATACAGATTGTTATCTTACCCCCTTTCGAGATCAAAACCCCAATATTCCTATCTAGGATTTTGATCCTCAGAATATCCCCAACTATCAGATTGATCAATTCTAATAAAGGGAATATAAAATTCGCACAGAGTAAAGATAAAGATAATTATATAAATTAAAAATCACAAATCAATCCTTCATGTCAAGGGTTCACATATGGATCGTGACCCTGACTACAATAAAAATGATCTAGCCGATCAACATCATGATCGCTGATCTAAAATTCAACATAAACTAAAAATAAAAGATAAAGAAATACTAGATGTAGATGAAGAACGAAGAACAACTCCAGTGCTCTTCTCCTCCAATCTCCAGATCTGTCCTTGAATCCTGTCTCTGTGTTTTTTCCTTTTTTTTTCAGATCTGCCAAGTCTGCCGACCTAGTTGCATAAGAGGTACTTTTATAATGTTTTATTTCCTTTCCAAAAGTGCCCCTCAGAAAACACGGAGATCCGTCCCGCAAACCGGCGCCGGTTGGCACCGAATTGGCGCACGTTTGCGCCACTCCAAATCTTGGCGCTGGGTGGCGCCACTTCTCCACACAAATGGCGCTAGTTAGCGCCACTTTCACTATTCATTGGCGCTAACTAGCGCCAATCTTCCTTTACTTTTAGGCGCTAGCTAGCGCCAGTGTACTGACTTGCGGCGCTAGCTTGCGCCATTTCCTTTGTAAATTGGCGCTCCCTTGCGCCAACCTTCTGTGTTATTGCGCTGTGAAGCGCCACCTTCTTTCGTAAATGGGCGCGAGGTTGCGCCAAGCTTATGTGATATTGCGCTGAGCAGCGCCACTTTCTTCATTAGTGGGCGCCAGGTTGCGCCAAGGTTCTGTCTTGTTGCGCTGAGGAGCGCCACTTTGTTGCTACCTCGCGCCACTTTGATGTGCTCGCTGCAAAGTTCGTAATCTGGTGCGGTTTTGCGTCAGTTTGGTGCTGACCCGTGTCATGCTTGGAACTCATAGTGTGCTATAATTTCCCTGTAAAAATACAATTAAAAGGTGAATATTATTGACATTCAAAGAATCAATATAATTAGCCAATATGTATTTAATTTGCTCTCTTATGACTCAATTCTTGTCAATTTTATCACAGAAAAATCACACCTGCCAGAGGCACATCAACATGCATCGTGAATAAGAGAGCTCAAGCAACTTCAATTAGATGTCTATTTTTCCTTTCAGCCACCCCATTTTGTTGAGGGGTATTAGGACAAGAACTTTGATGAATAATTCCATGCTGGTTTAGGTAATCTCCAAGAACAGAATTAAAATATTCAGTGCCATTGTCTGTTCGCAGAATTTTGATAGGAGTCTGGAATTGAGTTTGAATCATAGCATAAAAGTTTTTAAAAGTGGATGCAGCATCAAACTTGTCTTTTAAGAGATATACCCAACATACCCTAGAATGATCATCAATGAAAGTAATAAACTAACGAGCACCCGAACCATCTTTTTCACGAGCAGGTCCCCAAATATCACTATGAACCAATGTAAAGGGAGAAGATTCATGATATTTCTTAGGAGAATAAGTGACACGAGAATGCTTTGCAAGTTGACAAAAATCACAAAGAAAAGAACTTGGCTTTTTATTGATAAATAAGTTAGGGAATAACTTCTGAAGATAAACAAAATTTGGGTGCCCTAACCTACGATGCCATAACAAAATATCATTACAATCATCTGATAAACATAGAGAGTGGTTTGAAAAAATCCTCCTTTCACAAAGATCCTCCTCCAAATAGTAGAGCCCTTCTTCTTCTCTAGCACTGCCAATCATCATCCCAGAGTCCTGCTCCTGAAAGATACAAGCATTTGCAGAAAACTTAGCAACACAATGCAACTCAGCAATAAGTTTGCTAATAGAGATGAGGTTACAAGTAAGGGAAGGAACATGAAGGACAGAGTTCAAAATAATATGCTCAAAAAGTTTAATGGATCCCTTGCCCGCAATAGTGGAGAAATTTCCATCAGCTGTTCTTATTCGCGACGGGTGATAGTAAGGGGTATAAGAAGAAAATAAGGTTGCATTACCTGTCATGTGATCAGAGGCTCCTGAATCAAGGATCCAACGATTACTACATTCAACATGGAATGCCATACCTTTTTGAGCAACATGACTAGTTGCCTCAGCAGGTTGAGACATCAATTTCTAAAATTGCTCATACTGGGCCTTAGAGAGGAAAACACCATCGGAATTTGAAGGGACATGAGACCCCTCCCCCTTATCTTCAGAAGATACTTGATTAGCACGATTCTTGTTCTGTCCTTCTGGTTTCCAGTTTGGTGGTTTGCCATGAATTTCCCAACATTTTTCACAGGTGTGACCACCCTTATCGCAATGAGAACACCAACGGTCAGAACGTTTTGAATCCCCTGAAGGACGAACAGTATTCTTTGCTATAAGGGCAGACCCATCAGAGGACTTAGAGTCCTTATCACCCAACATTACCTTTCGACGAAGCTCCTCCCTTCGTACCTCAGAAAAGGCAGTGGCAATGGATGGTAATGGTTTTTGCCCCAAAATTCTTCCACGAACATCATCCAGATCAGAATTAAGGCCAGCAAGAAAATCATAGAGACGCCTTTTCTCTATATAATGTTGTAAATGATAGTTTAGAATAGTAGTATAGAAGTCCCACATCGTGTATATCTGTTTGTATTTTCTTTCTTTTTAGTTATATAATAGACTCCGCTGTGTAGTTGATACTTACAGTATTATTTTCAAATGTTCCTCTCTTCTCTCTCGGTATTCAACATGGTATCAAGAGCCTTAGGAACGTTTGAATTTTTTTTCGGTGAACCCACTATTCATCGTATTTTACAAAAAAATTTCCCGGAACTGTCTCGTTGTCAGTTTCCGGGCGATTGTGGAGGCGCCTGCAGACTCCGTTCCGGCCGCGGCTGGTTGCGGTTTTTTCGTCTTGCTGAGACGATTCTGGATCGGGTTTTGTTTTTCTGGTTCGACATCTTTTTGCGTTGACAATCAGATTCCTCTTCTACCGGTTAGTTCTGTAATCTGTTATTTCTGATTTTTTTTTAATTATGGACACTCCTTTTGTCTCCAATTTTTTTTTTAAACAACTTCTCAGAGAGCTTAAGTTTGGAGACACTGGACAGGCAACTCTCATTTGTGATAATCAATCAGCTCTACACATTTCATCAAATCCAGTGTTTCATGAAAGAACCAAACATATAGAAATAGATTGTCACTTTGTTTGAGAAAAGATTCTTACTGGTGAGATTAAAACTAGTTTTGTACCCTCTAATGAGCAATTAGCAGATGTGTTTACAAAATCTTTGAGGGGCCCTCGAATAGAGTTTATTTGTAACAAGTTTGGTGCATATGACCTATACGCTCCAGCTTGAGGGGGAGTGTTGTAAATGATAGTTTAGAATAGTAGTATAGAAGTCCCACATCGTGTATATCTGTTCGAATTTTCTTTCTTTTTAGTTATATAATAGACTCCGTTGTGTAGTTGATACTTACAGTATTATTTTCAAATGTTCCTCTCTTCTCTCTCGGTATTCAACATATAATTTTTTAATATTGCATTAGCGTCTAAACCTTGAAGGTCTGCTTTATCATTAAGATCCAACTCTTGCCACAATGTTTTTAGAGCAAGGAAGTGCTCAGTAACAGTCGTCCCCCCTTGGCGTAAATCTTTCACCTTGGTGTTGAATTCAAAAGCCTGAGAGGCATTGCCCAGGTCAGAGTAGTATTCTTTAACAGCTTCCCAAATTTCTTGAGCCGTATCAAGGAATAAATAAGTTTGACTGATATCTGGTTCCATAGAATTAGTCAGCCATGTCATGACCAAAGCATTTTCAGTCACCCAAGCATCATAGCCAGGTTCATGTTCTGCTGGTTGAACCTTTTTTCCATCCAGATACCCCATCTTCCCTTTAGCTTGGATAAACAACTTAACAGATTGACACCATTACACATAGTTCCTACCGTTTAAACGGTGATTGGTGATCTGCATTGGGTTGTCTCCTGAAGACGAAGAAAAGGGAAGGGGTGAGGTTGCAGTCGAAATTCCAGATGAATTTTCAACATTTTCAGTGTCCATGGCTTCCTAACAACAATACCCAGAAAAAAAAGTTCCTCCAAATATGATTTTGACCCTCAAAACATGAAGAAGGAAGGCAGACGATCAGAACGAGGTATGACTCACCGGAAAAAAATGATGGGATGGCGGCGCGTGGACCACACGCTCCGGCGAAGCTGAAGGATGGTGGTGGTGCGTGGCGGCGCGTGGCTGGGTTTCCGACGACGGGTCTTTTGTTGGCTGGCTCGGAATTTTGTTCTGGATCTAGTGGTGGCCTTGGTTTTGTGGTTGGAGGTGTCTAGGTGAGGGTTCTGACCTTGGCAGAAGAAAAAATACGAAAAAGGAATGAAAGGAAGACATAAAAAGAAATTAGAACGGGGAAGAGACTGAATTATAACCAGCTCTTGATACCATGATGAAAAGAAGGAGTGTTTTTCTGAATAAACTTCTGATTCATTATTTTTGAGAGACCCAGTAGGTCCAATTTATATTGAGTACAGAGAACAATGCTAATAAATAGCAACAGTAAACTAAGAGGCATATTTACAATAATAAGAGAGACTAATAAATAAGGGAACAGATTGCAAGAAAGTAATAATGATAATCTAGGATATTCTACAGATTAATATACTTTTGCCTATAAGGAGTGATAGTTCTAGTTGCATATTTTGGTTTTTCTAGTTGACAGAGAACATTAATTTGAAACAAAATTAAGAAGCCAACTTTACTCTTCCAGGTTGGCATGCATATTTCTGGATTGCTTTCATTCCTGTCATTGTAAGTATCTTGATAAATTTGTTTGGCTCTTTTCTATGGACATTTCCATCTACATACATTTATTTACTCAGCTTGCTGACACACCATATCTTAATTTTGCTCAATGGACAGGGGAAAAATTGAACATTGCATGATGTATGTTTCTTAATCTTCTAGAATAAGTATAGTTCAAAAGTAAAACTAAATTGTTGATTCCATTAACCTGATGTTGTGCCATAGTCTTCTACTGCACCATTAGTAGCAAATTAGTCTCAAAGACTGACTTCAATTTCTGATTGCAGTTACTCTAATGTGATATGTCACCAATCGATAATGTAGCTATGCAACTTACTAAATTCAGTAGTTTGTAAAATTTCTGTTTCTGTTTTTTTCCAATTAATATCTTACTTATAGAAGAGTCTTGGATTTGTGCAAGTATTATGCTTTCTATCAAATTTGATTTCTTTGTCAACATTGTGTGCATAGGCATGTCTAAATTCTTCTTGCAAGTTGATGTATTTCTTTTCTACTTGCTTGTTTGTCTACCAGCCTTGTATTTTCCTTTTTGTTAATTTTTCTTTTTTGGGTTTTCATTCCCCAGCTTCTACTTGCTGTGGGCACAAAGCTAGAGCATGTAATAACTCAATTAGCTCATGAAGTAGCTGAAAAGCATTCAGCCGTAGAAGGTGAATTAGTTGTTCAACCATCAGATGATCACTTCTGGTTTCATCGGCCCCACTTTGTCCTCTACTTGATTCACTTGATCCTTTTCCAAAATGCTTTTGAGATAGCATTTTTTTTCTGGATATGGGTAAGCATATTATTGATTTGAAGCACAATTTATGATACTTATTTCTATGTTTTTTTCCTTTTCTTTTTTGGTTCCATTTTGGTTTTCCCTTCTGATTTTGAGAGGGTATATGATGGAAATTTTTACAATACTACTGATGTACCAAAGATGAGCTCGTATATGATGGGGTTGGGCAGCAATGTCAGAGATATAATATAAAAAACCATCATGGAACATTGTCACGACTTCGATTCTCGTCGCCCCCACTTTTGCGGAGAGGCCGAGTCGAAGCCGGGACCTTGGATATCACGGTAAGCATACTTACCACTGAGCCAAGCCGGCCCTTCGAATTAAAAAATAAAAAATAAAAATAAAAAGTAAATCAATATTAACACAAAGTAAACTAAAAAATTGATCTGTATATTATCCACACCTTAAATCCAAAGGGCTATATGATGTGTTAAAAATATGATATATAAAACTATTAATGTGACATTCACTAAATGACTCAAGTTTTTAAGTTGAATAAGCGTTTCATAGTTATAATGAATATAACCTTATCAGCCTTAGCATCTCAGGTTTCATATGGCTTTACCTCCTGTATAATGGGACGAGTCCTTTACATTATTCCAAGGCTCATTATTGGGTAACTACAATGCTTAATGTCTTTATATTTTGACTACTTTCCATGTACTTTCTGAGTTTCAATCTTTTCCTCTCTTAACTCTTCTTTTTTGTTTTCTTTACCCTTTTGTGTTGGGATTGTAGGGTATTTATTCAGTTACTATGTAGTTACAGTACCCTACCACTTTATGCAATCGTTACACAAGTAAGTTTGAGTTGCTTTTCATAATGAAATGGAGACAATTTTCTGAATGTTATTAAAGTAAGGCCTATTAGAAGGGCCGGCTTGGCTCAGCGGTAAGCTTGTTTGCCGTGGTGTGTCAGGTCGCGGGTTCGAATTAGTCTCTCTGCAAAAAGCAGGGAAAAGACTGCCTAGAGTATTCCCTTCCCCAGACACTCACGAAGTGGGTATTTAAACTGAGTCGACCCTTTTTTTATTAAAGTAAGGCCTATTCATCATTTTTCACCCAATGTAGATGGGAACTCGATATAAGAAGGCGATATTTGATGAGCAAGTGCGAGCACGCCTTGTTGGTTGGGCACAAAAGGTGAAGAAGAAAGGATTAAAAGCTGATAGCCAACCTGGCCAAAGTAGTTCTCATGATGGTGCAGCTACTGGAATTCAGCTAGGGTCTATTGTCAGGAGGGCATCTGGCACAGAAGACGATGCCATTGTCCAGATAGATGATGATTCCGAATGAGTAAAAGAAGTCTCTGAGTTCAAGTCTTAGGGATTAAGAAAAAAATATTGCATTGCTGGAAGAGCCTCATATTTGAATGGAGCAGAACTCGAATCAGGTTAGTTGAGTTTTAGGTGAATTGGTTTTTAGAACCATTATATGTTATAGCTATTGATTCTTTAGTATCTAACAATGGGGACAGACCCTACGTGGTTATATGTGACGACTTTGGGAGAAATTTTTTGGTGTCTGTAAAAAAAATTTATGTATTTAAATCATGATTTCCACGAATATGATGAGAAAGTAGATTACTTAGGAATGTTGCAAAAAAGCTGTTTGGTATACCAAAATTTTACCAAGATTATTTGGTTAAATTTACTTAATCTGTGTTTAGTTGATTGTGAAATATTAGTGGGAATGTGGGGTTATTTTACAAAAATAATCCCACATTCATTTTTTATTCAAACATGATAATGAAGTTGTTCTTACAATGGCGTTTCTTGAGCCATTGTAAAAAAAATTGTAAACTCTGTAGTCGTTGAAGTTGATCCCCTCATGTTTCAAACATTCCAATTGCATTTTCTACGGAGAGAATTCAACTGGCTCAGATTTGATTACTAATAACCTATTTACTAAAGCTGGAAATGAACCCTCTGTCTGAAGTACAGTGCGTCTTGCCATTTTTTGTAAATGGGTATCAAACAAGAATGGGTCAAATAAACCGGTAGAAAAAAAGAACAAGAATGGGTCAAATACACAAGCATGGACGCTACCAATAGAAAAAGAGAAAATTCTTTCTCTTTGAAGAAAGAGAAAGAGACACCAGTTATGAAGAATGGGTCAAATTCTTTCTGAGGAAGAAAGAGGCACCGATTATGAAAACCAGCTGTAACACACGAAGGATAGAATTGTTCCAAAATATCAGACAAAATTTCCTCCAATGGGATATTTCACAAAGGCAAAAATTATTCTCATGTTACATGCTACACACCCTTCTATAAATGTGTCATCTTTTTTCTTTTCTTTTCTTTTCTTTTCTTTTTTGAGATAGTGGAGCTCACAAATTTATTTCTATAACACGAGACTAATAAAATCCTTTCACAAATACCACCCCTTTGGTGGTAATTTGTGGAGGTAAATTTACATTTTGTTCATAACAGCAATTCCATAGCAAATTGAATACCCGAGCACTACCTAGCAAAACTCTTATCAAACGTGACTTTTCACAAAACCTTAGTTAACTTTCCTTGATAAAATTACAAACAGGCCTTAAGATATTTCTTTTTAAGGAAGAGTGTATTACTATGATTACATGCATATTGTCACTCTTTTTAAATCATTATATTTTTTATTTTTTGAAATCTGATTTATTAACCACTTTTATACATACCAAAAATTTTAATGAACAATTTGCTTTTTCAATAGTTTGTCTTATACGAAAAATTTGAAAAAGTAATGTGGCCCGATTAGAATTTGTCATAAAATTGTGTTGTGGCAGAGACAAAATGAAAGAAAGAAATAACATGTTCGGTTGAGAGAGGGAAAAATATGATGGAGCCCTCTTCAGATTATTCTATTTTTTTTTTTCTATTTTTGAAGCAGAAATGATTTCCCCAAAATTGAAATCAATCCTTTTAGATATTAAGGCTGCAAACATCTTTATATATTCCCAGAAAACTGAGTTTAGGTACTTTTTTTTAGTTATATTTTCAAGAATTGATTGGGAAATTATAGAGGTTGTCATAGGATGGCTTGAATGTGGCCTAGGGTAGCTTAAATATTATTAAAATATTAAAAAGGATAGCCTTAATAGAGGCTTCGATATGCATGCTACCTATTTTTTCTTTTTATACCGTTGGGTATTCACCATCCATCTTTTATTTCTTTTCAAGGCAATTTATATGTGGAGAATCTAAACATTTCGAACTAGTGTGTGATGCCGAAGCTCTTGGATTTCCTTAAAGCAAGATAGCTTATATCAATTAATTACGGGATAGGATCCGTTTACATTTTTTTTTTTATTACAAACTCTCTTCACAGTTACCACATCGTCGGCAACTATTTGATTAAAGTATGACCGTTTACATATCTTAAAAGTGTAGTTTGTAAGAGTTTATAAATAAAAAAGTTTGTAAATATAATCTACCTTATTATTAATGTGAGAAGGCTCATTCAGTAAAACTGGAATTATTTGAATCAATAACTTGACTATTAGCTAGCAGCACTCTCTTCTCAGAGACCACATCCTCAGCAACTATTTGAATGAGTAAGTATATTCTTTTTTATTTTCTAAGCTTACATATCTTAAAGTTGTAACATCTTGGTAATTGTATACCAAATCACTAAACATAAGAGATATGAGTAAATTTTATTGAAGTACTATGATTTCTAGTTTAATATATGCATTTGTGTTTAAATTTCATGTGTACTTCAAATTTTTAAAAAGTAGATATTTTGACATTTATTTCCTTCATAAGGATACTCTTACGTAATAAATAAAGGGGCCAACATAGATTTAATTTATCCTAAGTAAAAATTTTAAGAAGGAAAGAAAGGAAAGAAGAATTCAATTTTGTTAACTAACTATTGAAAGGGGTTAACGTGTTAGTCTATCTAAATGTAGTAACAGGATAATCAAGTAGTATTAAATTAAGTTAAGAAAAAATGTATTTAGATAAATATTAGGAAACAAGTGAGATTAGACATGATAATGATGATTGAAATTTTTTAGCTAAGCCAAGAGCTACACTTCAAATTAACTTAGGGGCATTTGGTATAGGTGAGATTTTTTTTATTAGGGAAATGTGATTATTAGAAATTTGCCAGGAAAGTGAGTTAGGTAGAAAAGTTAAAAAAAAAAATTGTTTGGTTAAATAAAATATTACCGGAAAAATTAAGTAAAATTCTCTAAATCTATGTTTGATTAAAAATAAAATATCGATGGAAAATCAGAATCAAATTATAAAATAACCCTTTACGCAATAACTCCTACGAGAGTTGAAGTCATCAAATTAAAGGGTTATTTATCCTTTTTCAAAGGATAATTTTGGCACCTCACATGTTCACCTTTTACACTTAACTAGGTATCACCCAAATACCACCAAGGCACCAAGGGATTTGTACACGGGATTTGTGCAGAGTGTTTTTTTGTCAAATTTTTGCATACAAAGTTCAATTGATGGGCAAGTGGGTTAGTTAATCAAATTTTTTAATAACCTCTATCAAACATGAACAAACTATTTGCCCACTTTCAAATGGCTAACAATATTTCAACATAACTTGTACCAAACACATGGTAAGATGTTCAAATCTTTCATATGACATATATAACTCAAATTATATAATTAAAGAAAAAAATATTGGTTATTTTAAATAACACAATTTATGTCATTTCATTCTTATAAAGAGAGATCCACACTTTTATTATTATTTTTTTGTTCACTCTCCCCTCCATAATTTATCTCTTTCTCTCGTTTAAAATTACAAAATATTAAGTCATTTCAAAGTAATTAAACCCCCGAAAAAAAAAAAGCAATGAAAACAAGGAGGAAGATGAAGGCCAGTAGCCACTATGATTTGCAGGGTTGCAAAGGAGAACCACACAAGCAATCATTTCCAACAAATGCACTAGCTGGGAACTTGGTCTTTGGAATCTCACCACAAAGATGATTATAACTCACATTCAACTTCTCAAGCCCAACAACACCCTTTGGAACCTTTCCAAACACCGAATTCTTAGACAAATCCAAATACTTCATTCTCTCTCCAATCCTCAAACCCTCCAAATCAAACCTCAATTTGTTCCCCGAAGCCCAAAAACCCACCAAATACTCTGTCTTATTCACCAACCCAATCGCACTCCCAGAAATCTCGTTCCCTGAAAGATCAATGAAATCGTAGAAGTATGTCTCCGAAGGCTTCCAATCTTCAAGCTTCATCTTTATCCCACAGTTCGCGAGCTTCAGAGAAAAAATAATCGGAGATGAAGTGACCCATTTCGGAATTTCCCTCAAATGGAACATGTTATGGGACAAATCGAGCGATTCGATGCCTTTCACGTTCATGTCGGGAAATGGGTCGACGAGGAAGTTTTCGGAGAGGTCAAGGTTGAAGATCTTCGTTAGGTTCCTGAAACTTGTTGGTACTGTTCCGTGCAACTGGTTTGATGAGAGGTCAAGCGTGTCGAGTGCCCTGAATTTTCCGAGAAAATCTGGGATTTTCCCGGAAAGTGAATTGTGACCAAGTTCGAGGTAGCTAAGCTTTGGTGATAGCGTGGAGATTGAGGGTGGGATTTGCCCGGAAAATTTGTTCCGGGAAAGTCTCAGAATCCTGAGATCTGTGAATGATGAGAAGAAATCTGGTATGTTACCTCCGAGTTGATTCCCTTCTAGACTCAGAAACGTGAGATTCTTGAGATTTTTAATGGCTTCTGGTATTACACCAGTGAGAAAATTGTCACCGAGTTTGAGCTGAGTTAGCTGAGTCAACTCAGATATTGAACTCGGTATTGTTCCGGTGAATCGGTTCCCTGCTAAACTCAGCGCTCCCAATCGGGTCAAGTTACCTATATTTTCGGGTATTCGACCCGAGAGCTTGTTGTTTTCTATGTAAATGAATTGGAGATTTGGTAGCTTGAAGAGAAAACCCGGGAATGGACCCGTTATGTTTCGGAGGTCTTGCAAGTAGAGACCGTCAAGGAATTGGAGTTTTGAGAGTGAGGGTGAGATGGTACCCGACAAGAAGCTTTCGGGTTTGTCGGGTTGCCCGGATAGAGACAGGCTTGTGACCCGTTTGTTGTCAAATAAGCAGTTTACGCCTGCCCAAGTGCAACAATCCGTACCCGGTATCCATGACTTGAGCATGCCGGACGGGTCGGATTTGATACCGGATTTGAAACCGGATAGACCCGCTTCGTCATCCGCATTACATTTAGCACCATTGGCCTCTAAGTGTAGCAGTGTGCAAATAGTAAAGAGGATGAGGAATGTAGTGGTAGTGGCAATGGAGGGTGAGTGAGAGGGATTCATTTTCTCTTTTCAAGAAAATTTGAGAATCGTGAGAGAGAAAGAGTGAGTGGAAGATAACACAATAAGTGCTATTGAGATAAGGTTTTGGGAAGTGTGGTTTCTTTATAAGAAGAGCTGAGTTCAAAGGTTTGACTTGACATAAATGAAATATTGATTAGTGGGATCTAGCCTCCACAATTGACTCAGCTTGGTGCAATTGGAGGGGCATTCAAGTTGCCCACCGTCTTGTGCATGTGCAATGTAGTTCTAGACTTCTAGTTCCACTTTGCACACAACCCTTGCATCCCGCATGCTAGAGTTACAAGGATTTGACATGTTTTTGAAAGAGACTTGTACTTAGTTGCCACCTGGTTTATTTTTTGTCTTTTGCAAAGATTTGATAGAAAATTACAAATACTATGGGCTATTATTGGGCAAAAACACTATACTACTATTTTTTTCAAAAAAAGTTCCTGTTCAAAGCACATCTGAAAAATTTGGCCAGAGTAGAGCACTTAAACGCGTTAACTGATATGACGTATTCAGTGTCGTCAACAGACGTGATTTGGTTCCACATCAGCAACCTGGAGCATCTAAATGCCATGTGACATATTCTGCTTGAGTTCCGTCAACATATGTGATACGACTACTTGCGTCAAATAAATTGATGCCACATGGTTGATCGCGTAATATTTGGTGACGGAACTAATATCCTTTTCCCATCACCTCCGTTGACGGGAACCAATGCACCAACGCAAAAAAACAAAAAAAAATCATATTGTGTGTAGAATAAAAGTGAAAGCAAAGTACGCATTGAATCTGAAATAGGTTCGTCCGTGAATAAAAAGGAAAGCAAAGTACCTGAATCCAAAATAGTTTCGTCTGTGAATAAAAAGGAGAGCAAGTATACTGATAAGCGTGGTATGAAATAGCAAATACACATGTGAATTTTTTTTTCTTTGAGACTTACGAAGCCCACATTTTGTATATATATACCCCCTTAGTCGTTCATTGAATTGTTCAGAACAGGTTGTGTTTGTGTTTTTTTTTTTACTCTGTGTTTGTAATCATTTTTTTTTATTCTGAGTTCACGTACAACTTGTTTTCATGTGCTTTTTTTACTCTGTGTTTGTCGTCATTTTTTTTATTCTGAGTTCACATCTTAAAGCTGACAGCCAGCTGGGTTGGTCATCCTGTTGATCTTGCTGATTGTCTTGCTGCTGGTTTTTCATACTGGGAACTACAACATCGAAGCAATAAAGAGAGTCATAAGATGCAGTATCACAAATATGCATGTAAGTGTAAAAGCAAGGCATACTTATTTCAGCATCAAGCTCCTATTGAGACTTGTAAAGAAGCGATGCAACGCTAACATAAGTGCGCGAACTGTTATATGCATGCATGGCAATCACACTATTGACATCAATGGGGTTTAACCCGGACTCCTTAAAACGATAGCTTGAAGAAGGAAATTGGTAATGGTTAGATGACCAGCAAAGGGGAAACCTTCCTTCCACATCCTCGGAATCACAACCATTGAGGAACCACACTTCCTTCCTGGGATGCGCAAAAACTTTGAAAAATTCTCTTTGAAGTTATTGAAGGACTCAGAGTAAACATGAAAAAGTTTACGACCAGGGACACCCTAAATGGTGATCCAACCTTTTCGCTCTGACGGTTCACGGCCAGTTCGGGGAGTAATAGGCATAAACAAGTAAAAGAAAACACAAACAGAAGGTGGAAGGGTGAGGTATGCGCAAAAACACTCGAACGCCTTAACAAAACCCCAAGCATTGGGGTGAAGTTGACTGAGAGCTATGTGAAGATGATTTAAAAGGTCCATCTGGAACTCGGTAAAAGGAAACTTGACGTCGAGTTGAGTTACCACATCTCGGTAAAAGAAGAAAAAACAAGGTTTATCATAACTTCCCCCAGAACAAATTGGTTCGTCTTCACGTGGAGGGCCTATATCAAAGTTTTCTAATTTCCCAACGGGGAGACCAGTGTAACACCCCGTGTTAACCCGGTTTGTTAACATGTCATTATATTAAGCCACGCTTAATTAAAAATTGCGGAATATTTTTTTTTTCAATTATGACGTCATTATTCTTACCAAGTTGAATTACTTAATTCATTTTCATAAAAACATTACCTGTATGTAAATTGCAAGACAGCTAACTGAAATACCTCATAATATAAAATAACAGTGAGTATCTAAACTCACAGATCTACAACACGTAGTCCGGACAATATCCTGATACGTTATACAACTAACGTCTGAAAACATAAAGACGAGTCAATGTGGCATGGACAATCCCCATGCTCACCAAATAAGGCAACATAGCCCCAACAACAGTCTCAACAGCAACAACATAATCATAAATACATCTAAACATAATAGCAACATGCATATCCAACATGCCAGCATAAGCATGTAAAACCAACTAAGCTCCGGCCTCCTGCCGCTAGAGGCATCAGCCCCCAAGTTACCTGAACCTGAAATAAGCGTCTCCAAACGTGGGGTGAGATCTCTAAACAAGAAATCTCAGTAAGACAAGGGGTCCTCAAGGATCTTCCACCCCAAGCTCACTTACATGTGCAAATATAAGTTCAAAAGCATTTATCCAATATAAGTTCCAAAACAGTGCAATGCAACAGATAATCATGACATGTGTGTTATAACTATTCTACTGATCAGATAAGAGTGCAAGAATACGTCTATTCCCACATAGTACCAGCCCTTGTTGTACTCGCCTACAGGACCACCCCTTGGCCTCCTGTCTAGGCGTAACACCACACACATATTATAAGAGATTGCACTTAACAGCTCCATAGCATTTCAACAAATAATACATGAAAATCACATCATGCATATAAACCATACCCCAAGGGACATGGTAGAACCAACAATGGCAAAGCCGAGGACACGAAAGCTTACCTTGTAAGCTAACTATCCAAGCCAAGAGTCCACACAAGCTCAAAGCCCACAACACAGCTTAATCACAATCTGTTTATATAGTGATTCGTCGTCAATAACCATTACCCAAGGTTACATTAAGTGATTAAGACTTTCCATCTCATTTTAATCCATTTTATGCATTTTCTGCAGGAGGTATTCGAATACTCCCCGATGAGTATTCGAATACCCCAAGTTTCCAGAAAGTATTCGATTACTTCCACTAAGGTATTCGAATACCACACAGTATCCAAATACTTTACCCCCAGTATCCGAATACCAGTACCCCCTGTATTCGAATAATCTCCAGTATTCAAATACTTCTTCAAAGGTATTCGAATACTTTTTTTCCCGAAAAAGTATTCCAATACTCCAACAAGGAGTATTCGACTACCAGCGAATAAGTATTCGAATACTACACGAAAAGTATTTGAATACTTCTTCACCAGAATGCAGAAATACGAACAGTGATCTACATAATCTCATTTTTAAGGGTCCAAAAGCGATTGGGAGTCCAATGACTACCTAAACAGACGTTCATAAGTATGTTATGAACTCAGAAACTCATCCCTTTACTTAAATGGTTCAAGTTTCACATTTTAACCAATTAAAAAAGCTAAAAACATGAAAAAGACAAAGGCTATGGTCATGATATACCTCAACTCCGAAAATACAGAAAAAGACTCCTCCTTGGAGCTTCCTATAAGGCTCAAAGGTTCTGACCAAAAAGGACCACGAAAATACAGGTCAAGCAAGGTCATTTCTTCACCAAGTTAGCTTCTTGGATCCTCAAATGCCATGACCATGGCCACACACACCTAAACACTCAAACTCAGCATGAAAATCCACAAAACAGAGGCTTGCCTTCACAGAACAAGGTCTTTCTCACTCCCCCAAGGTTGTTCCCAAGTGTCTAAAGGCTTAGAGGTGAAGAATCTCTCATAAAAATGGTATCTTGAGTAGTTTCTATGGAGAAAAGGCAATGGAATAGTGCAAGGAAGGGTGGCAGCAGCTCAAGGGGTCAACACTCACGTAGAGGCCGAAGGTTCATGACCTAGGGCATTGCGCCCAAGCCTATTTATAGCCCACTTAATAATAAACACATTGTATTAGCCTTAATTGGTACGCTTATCATTTTGATCTCAAACTTAAGATTCTGAAAATACTCATTTTTCTAAGGTTTGTCATATTTTTATTGTATTTTTCGGAGCACCTTTCTGGTACGCACTTTTCCATAACCAGTATCAGTTTTGGCACCAGTTCTCATTATTTTAACTTGAAATCACAGTCCTACATATTATTCTAGGAATATTCATGCACTTATTATAATTTTCCAGGATACTTCACCGGTACGCATTTATACCGGGTAGCAGAACCGGTATCAGCACTTTTCGTCCGAAAAATAACTTTCGGCATTATTACTCACTTACTATAATTACTAAAGCCTCGTAATAATTATTAGGGTCAATTATGGACTTATTTCCTAATTCTCACATTTAATTAATTAATTACCTTAATTAACGGTGCAGGTTCATACAACCAGCGACATCGTCCGTACTCATTTCGGACGTGGTGTTTAAAACTTCATAAGTTACCCAGGGAAACTGGGATACTAAGGAGGCTGGAGGCGACTCAGAACACGACTCGGCAGAACCTGACTCCTCTACGACTTCAGGGGGCAGATGCCATAAATACCTAAAACAATAAAAGAGTTTAATCAGAAGAACAGAATGGGCATACCTGAATAAAAAAAGCTACTAAATGAAGAGTCACTAGAAGATGAGGAGGAAGGGTTGTTCGAGATAGCGATTGGATCATTTGGCTCACCAGATGCAGGGGTAGAATCCGGAACATCCTTATGTCGGCAACTAGCCATAGTAGACTCGGCTAAAGAGTCGCACCCTTGTTCAATAAGTTTGGAACTCGGAAAAACGCAAGAGTAGCAAGGACCGACTTCCTAGATAGGGAAAGACTGTTGAACAACCCGGCGGGTTGAGGGAGGTGCAGGTTTTGTTATAGACGGGCGATGGAGAATTTCTGGACTGGTTTGTGGAAAATATTGGGGGATGTGTTTGTTCATGGAAAGATGACTAACACCCCGGCTGGAGGAACCACTACCCCGGCTCTGACCTAATTCCTGACCAGATAACCCGGACTTTCTCTTCGACCTGCTACCGCAGTAACCGCGAAGCATGGTTTCCTGTTCCTCTTCTTCGGTTCTAGGAATCCCCCACAACCAAAAACGAGCACCAGGGGGATCTTTATCGAAAATTCAGAATCTTCCTCCTTCTTCTCCCCACAATGCAGAACTGAAGAAGGAGGTTTTTTATCCCTCATTTTGTTAAGTTCCAAATGACACCAAGTTTTAAAATAGCAAAGGAAGAATGACAAGGAGAGGGTAATGCACGAGTGAAACAATGTGCAACACTTTAGAAATGCGGAAAGTTGATGCAAAAAAGAAAAAAAAAACAAACAACAAACTCACAACAGAAATGGCCATGTCTAAATTGCGGACAGCCAAATGCAGACTATTCAGGAAGAATATAAGGCAAGTGTAAAGGGAAGTGGAAATACCTTAGTGAAGAAGACAAAGAAGATGAACTCCCAAAAAATGCAGAAAGACACTTGCGGATGCTAGCGCTCAAAGGATTTAGGACAAAAATTCTCCAAAATAAGCAAAGTAAAGAACGAAAAGGGGGAAAGGTACGTACTTATGTATCCACAAGCGTAACTGCTGCGGTTACGAATGGCAAAGGTCAAGGGCACCAATGTCACTTCACTCGCAAGTGGTAACCGCAACAGTCATGGATGGCAAGGGTCAGGGGCACCAGCATCATTGCATTTAAAAAGCAATGATTAGACGCCTGGAACGACGCTCCTAATAAATGCGCATGAAATGCGAAAATGGCAAAAAACGGCTACAACACGCTAACACATGCGGCTAGCAACACGTGTCAGAATGAAATGAATGTTATTGATAAGTCGACACGTGAGACTGAAGACACGTGTATACAACAACTCTTAGCCGGGTTATACGACTGATGCTTGGGGGAAACTCACCAGTTGGATCCCAACTATTTAAGCACATTCGTTACCTGGTTACACATGTAGAGTATCTTGTCAGGTTCATGCATAACCTGTCCCCGTAAGTGACTAGGGAAAATCATTCCCGGTTCCACAAGAAAGCTACAAACTCAGGACGTGTGCGTAAGGAATGATATTTGGGGGCAACTCGCCAGTTGGATCCCAACTACTCAAGATCATCCCTAATTTGGTATGGGAATACGTAAAATGTTTTACCTAGTTTATGCTCAACCCACCGAGATAAGGGACAATGAGGACCCTGGTGGAAAATCCTGAGATATATGGTTCACGTATGAAAAGAGTTTGCTAAAACTCAAACGTACCCAGCTCAGCAAAGAACCTGAAGCAAAGCACAAGAAAATTCACCCCGACAACCCGGACACCAAGGTAGTCTGGCTGAGGTACAACTGTTATGGACCCGTATAAGAGGCCCATCGAATGACAGGCCCAATAAGGGGCAAGCCAAGATTCAAATCACGTGTAGTTATGGATAGTATCCATCAAGGATACTAATCCTAGTACGACAACGTAGAAGACAGGTCAGGGCCCTCATCAGAGGTACTAAATGCCTGCATCATATTACTCACAAGTAACCTCTATAAATAAAAGGTAAACCCTAAAGGTACGTTACGCTCTCTCTCTTATTGTTATGCTGTCACTGTGCGCGCACACACACCCCATTGGCAAATGCCCTTATTAGTTTGTTGTGCACAGTGATCTGCTTGACTCAAGGGTATCTTCTTCATAGATACCTTGGAGAGGGCACTAGATCCAAGATTAACATATCAGTCCATTGGGTTGGACATCTCTGTCTCTAAGACAGAACAATATCTATTTTGAGCTTATACATAACCTTTCTTAAGTTAAAAAGAATATTTAGAACCCTTATCTTTTTTTCTTTTTCTTTTTTAATTTCTTGATAAATTTATATGGTTGACATTGCAAGTAGTCTTAACTTTGAGAAATAATTACATAAACTTTGTGCATTTGAGTTTAATCATATCTTGATTAATAAATGATTGTCATAATTAATTAATAATTGGCTATCATGATATGATCAAAACTAATTCTGTGATTAGCACAGTACACTTAACTTGAATGCATTAAGTTTATGTTAGCATTTTTGGTTAACCTAGAACTCTTTGTTAATTCTTTTTGAGTATCTAAGTTAAATGACTTAATAAATAATATATATATATATATATATATATATATATATATATATAAATAAATAAAGGAAAGTTCAATGTTGCAAACTTTGCTGATGTGTCATCTTCTCATGCAATCTGAGCTTTGTGTTCACACTGCTTCATTTTGAATTTTTTTCCTCTTTTAGAAACTTTTTTAATTAAAATAAAATATTTTTAAAATATTACGTTATTAATTTCTTTTTGTGAAAAATGGTGAAGCTTTTTATATATGTTCACCTTTTCAATGCAATTAAATCCCGCTACCTTCTCCTTGGAAAATGTTGGGCACATGCATCTGTATATATTGTTAAACATTTTAAAATACGAAACAAATAAAAAAACGTTTTATTGAATTTTGATTTAATTGATTTGTGGTGGCAGACACCTCATTCAATGCCCAACTGTCCCAGTCCTCATTCAATGTCTTACTCAGCTTTTTCATGTCAGACTTTAACGATGATTTCTAAATTTGAATTGAGAGGCTCTTTTCAAATTTCAAATTCAAACTGATCATAATTTATACATTGGAATGATCAGTTGTTGTTATGATTTTCGTGGCTGTTGTTATTTCATTCAATGTCCTCTTTTTGTGGCTGTTGTTATGATTTTCATTTTTTGTTGTTGTTGATACTTTGTCTTTGTATATCGTATTTCATGCTGTGTAGTTCTTGCCTGCATTTTTTTTTCGTTCGTATGTGTAGCGGATGTTGTATTATTATTATTATTGTTTACTTTATAAACAAATTGCTATGAATTCGTTTTCATTTTTTGTATACTAATTCTTTTTTTTTTCCAGGTAAGAAGGTTTCATAATATTGTTACAGATATAATTTTTCAAGTTAAAGATGGAAGTGAACCATAATGTTACTAGCAGGCACCTACCTGATAGCAAGATATTAGAGATGAAGCAAATCCAAAGGCTCCGGTAACTCTGGGAATGGCTTTGTTTATACTCATGTTTATTAGCAGAGAACATAATGATTTAGAATTTGTGAATTTATCTGATAATGTAAATGACATTCCTAACTTGCACGTTTTTGTGGTTAAATTATCCCTTGGCTTGGATGGGAACTGATAAAATTGAAGTAATAATGCTAAAAGCACGTAACAAGAAGGAAATGAAGTCGAGTGGAAAAGCCTTCAAGAAACTGAAAAACCTTAGAATTCTGAGTATTGAAGAGGCAATCTTTTCTACGGGCGCCCAACATCTACCAAATAATTTGAGAGTGCTAGATTGGATTTATTATCCATCGCAGTTTTTACCATCTGGTTTTAGTCCCAAAGAACTTGAGATACTCAATATGTCCAATAGTTGCCTTAAATTCCTCCAACCACTGAAGACATGTATCAGTTTCAAAGTTTTTAGTGTTAATATATTTTCCTCTTAAAAGATCATAACTTAGCGTCATTTGTTGTTATTTTGCAGAAGTTTGAGACCTTGCTTTCGATAAAGCTTGAAGGTTGCAAGTTCTTAACTGAACTACCAAGCCTATGTGAAGTATCATTTTTGATGAATCTGACTCTTGATAAATGCACTAATTTAGTTAAAGTTCATGATTCGGTTGGGCTTCTTGATAATCTCCACTCCTTGAATGTTACAAGATGCACCCACTTCTTAACAAATCCAAAGTTTCACTGACAAGGATTTCATATTTATGCAATGCACCTGCTTCCTACTCAGTCAACATCGTGAGCATAAAAGAACAGATGATGATATTTGAAAATGATGGTGGGAGAATTTAGTAATCTGCAGATCAATGAAGTGTATTCTAAATGTCATCATAGTTAGTGTTAATGTTATCACACTGAACTGTTCTATATAGCAGAAAACAATATTTGTTATCCCATATATCTATCAATTAATTGACATTAGATGTGAATTCCAACAAATAAAACCAAGAAATGCTTGCGTAAATGTGCTACACAAGTGGGTGGTCACTCGAGGTTATCATCAGAAATTTTGCTTCTCAGCTCTCGGTTTTAGATTGATAGATTTTGTATTTGAAAGTACTAAATTCAGATATGCTTGTAATACTTCAAACGGTGCATTGTGTTTCATTTTGCAATAGATTTCAATTGCTACAAATGGAAATCCAAACAAATTTTTAGATAATTTAGGAGAACGATGGCATGAGTTTAATGAAAATTGAATTTTTCCACTTTTAAAACGTTTCAAATTTGAGTTTTTTATTTGATAAGTGGAAAAAAATTTCAGCTTTCATTATAAAATATTTTACTTTTCAGATTTGAATTTTAAAATTTGAACTTGATGTGTGGGAAAATAGGTCACCGTTTATTACAAATATAAAATTACACTACTTTCTGCATTGGTAATTGAGTCTATTGATTTTGCTATGTTCAAGAAAAACTATAATAACAATGAAACCACTTTAAAATATTTCGTATTTAATAAGTTTCTAAATTCGAAATTTTAATTCAAGTTTTTAATTCTATCACTTCTTGATGCACTGAAATTGGTTAAGTCGGTTAATAATATTTATTACTATACCTAAAAAAAATTTATACATAGGTAATTGTTAACCCTGTTAATATCCCACTATTGAGCTTAATTAGTAAAAAAAATAAAATTATTTTGTGTATAAAATTATATATTAAATAAAAAAACATTTAAAATTATAAAAACATATGCATAGTTGATAAAAACAAAATGAAATTTAAATTTAAATAAAGAAAAGAGAAATGACATATTTATACTTAAAGAAGAAATAAATTAAAAATTTAAGTTAAAAAAGAATACAAAAAAAGGTATGCGTACAATGATTTTTATTTTAAAAAACAACATAAACATTTTAAATATATAGGTATAATCAATATAAAAAATTATAAAATTATAAATTAAAAGATTAAAAAATTAATTTCTCAAAAAATATGTATCATTAATAACCATTTTGTTATTAATTTTAAAATATTTTAAATTAAAATTGTTATTAATTCATTTTTGTGAAAATAGTGCAGCTTTTATTATGGTTCAAATTTTAAATTAAATCATGTTTCGTATATAATTAAAGGGAAAAAAATTTCTGATGTTATTTTAGACAACTTTGTCTAATGTTTATCAAAACGACGGCGTTTTCTGGTTGAAAAATTAAAAAATTAGAATGCTAAAGACTATTATAACCCTGAAATAAATTAAAATTACAAAAACACCATGATTTTCGTCCCAAAACGATATCGTTTCGATGAAAATTAGATAATTTAGAAAAAATAAACTCAAAATTAAATTTAACTCGCAAAAACTATAATGTTTTTAATTAAAAATTTAATATGAAATTATTATTACTGTTTTTGTTTAAAAAACTTTTTTTTACAAGTCTGTTTGAAATTGGAAACATTGAAATTTAACTCCATAATTCAATATGAAGGTAGACGGTTGCCTTCTTTGTATGTCTGACTTTTTGTATTGTAAATTTTTTTTTTTACAAAATTATTTATATTGTAAAATAAATTCGAAATTTGGAAATAAATCAAATGAAAAATCATGAGAACGATTTTTGTTGGCACACAACTCATCAATGTCCCACTGCATTTTGCATTGGAATTTCTAAATTAATAATAACTCAACTCTTCTAACTTTTGAATTTATGTTTAAATTCGAATTTTGAATTTGAATATTTAACTTTGTAATGGTTGGAAAACTTTTGGAGAATTTTTTGCGGCAAACAACTGATTTTATGTCCCTTTAATTTTGTGTGTGTATATTATGAGTAAAAAATACCTCTACTTTTCTTTTGTTGTATGTCCCACTATTTTTTTAGTAATTGTTACCCCTATTAATGTTGCATAAAAAAATATTTTAAAATAACAAAATTAATTATTGTAAGATAAATTCAAAATTTTAAAATAAATTAAATGAAAAATTATGTGAACAATTTATGGTGGCGGACAACTTATTCAATATCCCACTGCATTCTACATTAACTTTGTAATGGTGGAAAAACTTTTAAAAAAAAAATTTGTGGCAGACAGCTCATTTAATGTGACACTTCTTTTCTTTTGTTGTATATTATAAGTAAAATAGACTCCTACTTTTCTTTTGTTGTATATCCCATTATTTTTTGCATGGGTAATTGTTTGCCCTATTAATGCTGCATGAAAAAAATCAAAAACATTAAAAAAATATTGTAAAATAACAAAATTATTTATATTGTAAAAGAATTCAAAATTTGAAAATAAATTAATTGGAAAATTATGTGAACTTGATATCTGGGAAAAGAGTTCAGCATTTAATATTTATGCACTAGGAAAACATATATATAATAAATATGAATTTATTATAAAATTATAAATTAAACAATAAAATATTTAAAATTATAAAAATAAATTTATAGAAGATAAAAATTATTTAAATTATCAAATTAAATGATAAAAATAAGAAATGACATAATTTATACTTTACAAAAAATAAATAAAATTTTTATAAATACATGTATAACCAATTAAAAATATATATATGTATTTTTTTAAAAAAAATATTTAACATAGACATTTTAAATATACATGCATAACCAATTAAAAATATATATATAAATTATAAATTAAAATAGAAAAAAAATAAATATATATATATGCATAATTAATATAAAAAGTTTTAAAATTTAAATTTAAATAAAAAATGACTTCTGTCATAAAAAAAAATTATAAAATTTAAGAACTATAAAAATGAAAATTTTAATTTAGTAGATAAGAAATAAATTAAACTTTCATTTTTTTATTGCAAGAGTGTAATTAACACAAATACTCGCAAAAAATAATTATTTATATAAAATACTGACAGTTAGAGGTAAAAAACTGGGCTGCGGGCCGGCCCGCCAATAGATTTTTAAAATTCAATTGAAAATTTATCTTTTTTCTTTTATAATTAAATTACTAAATCTGTTTACCAAAAAAAAATTCTAAATCTGATTTCGATTTTTATAAATACAAATTTGTGAAATTTCAAAGACTAACGACATTAATCCTTGCAAAAAAAAATTATTTATATAAAATGCTGACAGTTATAGGTGAAAAATTGGGCTCGGCCCGCCAATATATTTGTATAATTCAATTGAAATCTCATCCTTCTTCTTTTATAATTAATTACTAAATCTGATTTAAATTTTTGTAAATATCAATTTGTGAAATTCCAAAGACTAACACACTAACCCTTGCAAAAAAAATAATTGTTTATTATTATTTTATAAATGTGATTGTAGTAAATGAAAGTTCATCTTTTAGTCAAAATATAAAAACCTAAACGCAATTATAAAAACCTTTTACATGCTGATAGTTAGAGGTAGCAAACTGGACTCGGCCCGGAGAGCCGGTCCGCCAACACATTTTATAATTAAATTAAAATTTCATCCTTCTTCTTTTTATAATTTTATTCCTAAATCTGATTTTAATTTTTGTAAATACAAATTTGTAAAATTCCAAATACTAAAGACACAAATCCTTGCAAATAATTATTATTTATTATTATTTTTTAATTGTGATTGCACTAAATAAAAGTCTATCTCAAAGATTAGTATAGTTGCTTTAATTCTGTTTATATGCATTTGTTGCAATGTAAGCAAAAAATATGACTCATACATGCTCATTTGATTAAATTGCATTCAAATCCCGGTTCTGATAATTTTTTTTTGGTCCTTACAAAAATTTAATCCAATCTTTTTTTTGCTGATACTATGACTTTTGGATGTAAACATGTTAGTGTTACTTATTTAATGAGTTTTTGCCTTCTGTATCGTAGGCACAAGGAACAAAAATCACACAAGAAATGACATGTTTAGTAAGTGTTGAACTCATCTCTCCAATGATTGCTACGAAATGACACTGAATGAATAACGTTTTCATATTATAGGTAAAAGTTGATCTTTTAAATCCATATTTGCTTGGTGTTATTGTTACCTTGATTTTATTGATGAATGTTATAGTTAGCAATGATTTATGTGCATTTTTTTATATCCCTTCATCATGTTAACATGGTGTATTATAACGTAATTATGATATAATTGTATGCAAAATTAATTATCCCTCTGAATAGCATATTTTTGTTTGTGGTTGATATTTGTAAAGTTGTGTCAATACTGTAATTTTTTCCACCTGAAATATAGAACAAAATAGCAACACAATTTTTTGTAATTATGAGATTTACGGTGCGATTAACCAACCACGGCGAACGACAAAATTTTTTGATCTTTTTTTTCCGTGCATCGCGGAGTAATATGCTAGTAATTGAAAATGTTGGAAACACAAATCAACCACCCTTCTTGTGATGTTGCCACATTTACTTGGTATCAGGACTCAACTTCTAAGCTAAAAATTGGTAAGTGGAACTGGTTAAGTCAATCAACATTAAAACTATAAATACCAATATTTTAAGAGAAATTTTGGAAAGAAAAAAAGCATTTTAACTTTAAATTAAACAATTAATTTTTTGTATACAAGATTTATTAATTTTAAGATAACATATATGTAGATATGTTTATACATATAGTCTAATTTTAACATTTGACAAATATTATTCAAGACAAAAATAAATTGTAATGAATATTCAGTGGTGTCGCAAAAGCATATAAGCATATTAATTCATTTATGTTACTGCATTATTTATGTCTATGTAAAACACATATAACATTCCTATAGGATTTAAAGATATTCTATGGCTTTTTTAGCATATGCAGATTTTCTTTCATGAGGATTCTTTGGAATGTGCATATCTTCCATAGGGGTGCTTGCTAGGAGGTTTTTTATAAAATCTCGGGAAACTGATATTGGGATTTTAACTTACCATGTTTGGTATAAGGAATACAAAAATTTGGAATGTTAAAGTGTAATTGAAGAACTTTGGTGAATGTTAAATTTTTGATTCAATTGATGGTTCATGAATTGAGCATATCTTCCAAATTATTAGGTGGTGTTTGGTTGGAGAGATCTGAAAATTTCCACATGCAAATGAACTTGGCATTCCAGAAAGTCTATGTTTGGTAGAGAGATTTGTTGAAGTTTCCTATCTATGCTATTTGCATAGCAATTTCACATTTGTGTAGAAAACCAGCCATTTGCACTGTTTAGAATCTGAAGTTGATGGTGGTTTTCTATGGATAGCCGGGTAAGTAGGAAAAAGAGAAAATACAACAGACCAAAATACCCTCTCGAAGACAGATGCTAGAGATATAGGTCAGCAACGCTCTTTGAGTCCAGAAGCTTTTCGACAGAACGAGATTAGGAACCTTAACCGTTTGTGGCATCCTTGGGAGAGAGAAGCAGTTAAATATTTCACTTTGGGTGATCTCTGGAATTGCTTCCATGAATGGAGTGCCTATGGAGCCGGAGTTCCTATATCCTTGGCCAATGGGGAAACATGTTTACGGGTATTTTGCACGTTTACCGGGAAAAAAGGATAGGTTTGTACTAAATAAAAAATAAAATAAAAAGAGTAAAGGGTAGGTGATTTAAAAACAAGGATATTTTCGTAATTGCCTCTTATTTCCCCATTTATATTTTACCTCAAACCAAACATAGACTTTATAAATCTTACCTAATTTGCCCGGTAAATTTTTTTCCAACCAAATAACTTTTTTTTACATTTTCATACCAAACTCACTTTCCAACCATTTCCCTATCAATTTCGTTTCCCTAGTATTCTAAAAATTTCTCCTCAATCAAACGCCCCCTTAGCATTTGGTAGAGGAGAATTTTTTTTTATCCACGAATCTCGATTTTCAAAAATATGATGAAAACACTCAGTGTAAGATAATATCCGAAAATTAAGGCTCTGTTTGATTTCTGTTTTGGAAAACAATTTTTTAGTTTTTAGAACAAAAAAACTAAAAAACTCGTTTGGTAAGACCTGTTCTGTAAAAAAAATGTTTTGGAAACTATAAATATTTTTTTGTTTTTAAAATCAAATTTAGAGAACTTGTGTGAGTTGTTTTTGTTTTCTGTTTTGATTTTTAAATTTCAAAAATAAAAAAATATAGAAAACAACTGTTTCCATAATTATTTTACAAAACAGTTTTAAGAAGAAAAAAAACAGAACACAATCAAACAGACCCTAAAATTTTAGAAAAATTCAATTTCACAGGAATCCTGGAAAATACCTCCTACCAAACATAAGTATCCAACATGATTTGCAAATACACAGTAAGTCAGTAACAGAAATAAAATAGTTTTCAGTAAATAAAATTTATAATTACATTATAAAATAGATATAATAGATAACTTAAAAAGAAATTCTCTTGAAGCTCATTAATATTAAGTAATTCATTATAAGTTTGATATCAAAAACTAATAGAAGATTTTCCTTGTAATAAACTACAAAGAAATCTACTAATTGACCAAGTTTGTATTTATTAATGTAAGAAAAAATAATTCGATATTTGATTTATTTTAAAGTTTTTCGATCCTAGATGGATTGAAGTGTCCAATCAGATATTGACGAGTCTATGTAGGATCAATATGCGATCAGGTATCTATATCGGAGATATCCTAGGGGATTGTAGATCCCTCTGCACTATGGTCAATAATGTAGCCAATGAATATGTGTGTGCACAATGACAACTAAAGCTTTGTTTGGGAGTTGGTTTTAGAAGGGGAAGGAAAGGAAAGGGAGATTTTAGTTGTTTGTGAGTTTAAAAAAAGGAGGGAAGAATTTGAGGATTTTACTAAACCTTCAAAACCCCCATTCTTCCTAAAATCAAAGTTCCCCCAATTTGGAGGGTTTGAAAGGGAAAATATTAAAAATTACTTATCTATCCTTAGCATTAAAATGTGAAAACTACATAATTATGAATCATTTTTAAATGCGATATTATTAGAAAAGTCTCAAATACTGACATAATTTATCTATGAAAAATATTTCGTCAAAAATAGTGATGAAATTTTTGATGAAAATCATATGTCAAAAAATTTCCATCAAAACTAAAGACGAATTAGAGACAGAACGAGATTTTGCCATAATCACTCACATAAATTTTTTACGGAAAAAAAAAATTCAGTCAAAATTGTTGATAGAATCCAAATTCCGTCAAAACTTTTCACGAAAATATTTTCGTCCAAAATTTTGACGTAACACATTTCCATCGGAAAGTTTCGACGTAAAACAATTACGTCCAAATTTTTTATGAAAAAATATTTCCATCAAAATTTTTGACTAAAATATTTCTGTAAAAAAATTTGACGAAATTTTTTTTTGTCAAAATTCTTTACGGAATCTAAATTCTGCCAAAATGTTTCACAAAAAAACATATTTATCGAAATTTTTGACGAAAAATATTTCTATCAAAATTTTCAACGAAATACATATCTATTGAAAATTGTTGACGAAAAAAATTTCATCGAATTTCTAACAGAATTTAAATTCCGCCAAAAGTTTTCAGCGGAAACATTTTCGTTAAACTTTTTGGCAAAAACAAATTCTGTCAAAATTCTTAATGAAACACATTTCCATTGAAATTTTTAAACGAAAATATTTCCGTCAAGTTTTTTGATAAAAAACATTTCCGTCAAAATTTTCAATGGCACGCATTTCTGTCAAAAAAACTGACAGAAAATATTTTCGTTAAAAATTTTGACAGAAAATATTTCGACAAAAAAATTTGACGGAAAAAATATTCTTTCAAAATTCTTTTCAGAATCTAAATTTCGTCGAAAGTTTCGAATGAAACATTTCCCTCAAAATTTCTGACAAAAGAATTTCTGTTGAAATTTCTTTTCAGCACACATTTCCATCGAAATTTTGAACGGAAAATGTTCCGTCAAATTTTTTGACATAATTCTTTTTTCGTTTAATACATTTGATGGAGGAATCATTTTCGTCAAAACTTTTGATAGAAACTAAATTTCGTCGAAAATTTTGCTAGAACATTTATTTTTATAAAAAATTTCATCGGTTGAAAAATTCCGTCGCTTTTCGATGAAAAGTATTCCGACGAAAAAAATAATTTTGTGACGAAATTTTTATCGTTTATAACGTAGAAATTTCATCGAAAATATGATCTTATTTGGTGTTGTGAAAAGTACATAAATAATTTTGTTAGAAATTTTAATTTTAACTTAATTTATAAAATTAATTATATTAATTTTAAAAAGGATAAAATGGTAAAAATATCTCATTAACTCTCAATTTTCCTCTTTTACCATTTTTATAACTCACAAACAAGGGAAAAGAATACCCTTCAATTTCCTTCCCTTCCCTCCCTATTGGATCCCCTTTCTTCTATTCCCATCCAAACTCCCAAAAAAAGCCTAAGAGAGCATAAAGTGCGTACCTAATAGCCTTATTTATAGATAGTTACCTCTTAGACATGGAATTATGTACCTCTTAAGCAATATTGGGAGCCCAAAATCTAATGCTCTAAAGATACAAGAAAATTGATATCTTAGTGCCTATTTGGATCATCTTTTTTTTAAGCTTGAAGTTACTTATAATCAGAAGTTAGGTCAAACAACTTTTGAGAAAAACTCTTATAATAAAAAGCTCTTTTTTTATAATGAAGAAAAAAGCTAAAAGCCAAAAGCTCTTGGGAGAAGCTTTTTTTAAGCTCTTATTAGCTTTTTTTTGAATTGTGTGTTATTTTTTTGACATAAAGAATTATATATATATATATATATATATATATATATATATATATATAGGAAAAAGTATTTCTACAGCAACTTTAGATAAGTTTATCTACCGCTGCCATTTTTAATTATGTTCTCCCAGGAGAACATAATTATAACGTTAAAGTTGCTATTCTCTCTCTCCACGTTAGCAAAAAAGTTCTGAAAAGTAACCGATGAGAGAGAGAAAAGAGCAACTTTAACGTTATAACTATGTTCTCCCGGGAGAACATAAAAATGACAGCTGTAGATAATCTTATCTAAAGTTGTGCAGAAATATTTACCCCATATATATATATATATATATATATATATATATATATATCGAGGTGGGATCCTTTGACACCGGTGTCAAATTTGACACCTCATCCGAGAGCCGTTAGATCAAAAAAGATCAACGGTTTTGATTTGTAAGCATGTGACACCGTTGATCTTTTTTGATCTAACGGCTCTCGGATGAGGTGTCAAATTTGAAATTTGACACCAGTGTCAAAGGATCACACCTATATATATATATATATATATATATATATAGGGTAAACATTTCTGCAGCAGCCGTAGAGAGTGTTATCTGTAGCTGACACAGAAAAGTGGGCCCCACAGCTTGTCTTAAAAAAAAAAAAGGATCCGGGGCCATATCCTGACTTATTGTATGTGCAGCAGCTGCAAAAATCATTTTGCCTATATATATATATATATAGGTAAAATTATTTCTGCAGCCGCTTTACGTACAACAATGACAGGTGTATGGTTATGATTCCCCACATTTAATGCTTTCATCCTTTGTATAGTTATGATTCCCTGCATTTAATGTTTTCAAGTATATATATGGCAATCATTTGATTGCTACACGTACAGCAGCTGCAGAAATGTAAACCACACACACATATATATATAGGTTTTATAAGAATTATGTTGTAGGAAAAGTGATTGTGTTATGTTATAGAGATTTGTTTTGCGTGCTGGAGTTTTTTTTTTTTTTTTCCGTAGGCCCCACAAAATGTTGTGTGAGAAATTTTTTGTGGTTATGTTAAATGATATATATATATATATATATATATATATATATATAGGCAAAATGATTTGTAATGTGACTGTATATAAGCGTTGGTGCAGTCACCTAAAAACTACGTCGTTTTGGGTGAAATAAAGGAAGTTCGCATTTAAAACTAATTGTAGAAAATACAAATATTATATTTATTTCCAACTTTGTATGGTTATGATTCCCCATATTTAATGTTTTATATTTATTTCCACCTTTGTATGGTTATTATTCCCCATATTTAATGTTTTTACATTATAAAACGACGTAGTTTTATATGACTGCACCAATCCTTAGGTGCAGTCACTTTACATCCGCTAAACCCATATATATATATATATATATATATATATATAATTTTCTTGAAATATGTGCTTACAAATAACTTTTAACCTAAAATTTTTATGTAATCATCAAATAGCTTTTAACTTTAGCTTATAAGTAGCTTATAGCTTAATAGGAGAGGATCCAAACTGACCCTTAGTATGCATGATTCTTTCCTTGTTTCTCTCTTAATTAATTACCCTCTGTGGGCCTTTAGAATATAAGTCGATAATTTGGATCCATAACAAAAGTTAATCATATTAATTAAAAAATTTGATTTCCAATAAATGATAATTGTTGATTGACAGAAATCAACTGTTATAATTTAGTGTCAAATTTTAAAGTTTGACACTGGTGTCAAAGAATCTTATTCCCATAAGCTTATGCCAAAACAATAAAATGAGAAAGTAAAAAAAAAAAGCAAATAATTCAACAATAAAAAACTGAGATGATTAGTAAATTTTAATTAGATAATGAAAAATAGGTCTAAACAATTTTTATGAATTAAATCATTCACATACTGATAAATTATTGTTTTACTTTAAATAGCTATGCAAATTATGTAAGTAAAATTACACATTTCAATATTAAAACTATTTTATAATAGTGTAAGTTACAATTTCAATTAATTTTATTTATATAAAATGATTTTAATTTTTTTAATCATGTGAGATATTGAATATGCACGGAACAATGATAAGAAACGAACATAATTTTTTTTTTTTATAAATGAAATTATTGCATAAAATATTGTGCTGGGTACATAAAAAAGATATACTAGACAATTCTACCACATACAATATGAAAAATATTTCCATCGGATCAAATTTTAGACGAAAATATCTTTTCCAACGAGTCTCACGGGAAAACAAAATAAAATAAAAACAACACTTTTTATTTTTGAAAAAAGTATTTGTCCTTCTAAAATTTTTATATTATTTTAGATTCTGATAGTTGATTTCCGCAATCAATGGTTAAAATTTATTAGATTTTATTACAAATTATTAATTAATTAATTAATTAATTGTATCCAATAAATCCTAACTATTAATTGACAATAATCAACTATTAATATCTAAAATGACATAAAACTATATCTCACACAAATATTTTTTCCATTATTTCTTTATTTACTTTTTTAGAAAACCCTTAAATTCTTAAACCCTTAAACCCTCTCAAATGGTATCGTAAAGAAGGGGGAAAGGGGCCAGAAGACGCAGCAGAGTTCAATAGCGACGATAAAATTGAGAGTTTTCAAAGAAAATTTGATATCACACATTACAAGGTGAGTAGAATCACGTTTTGCTTCATTCTTCATTTGTGGGTTTTGCTTCAACTATTTCTCTATGAGAGTCGCATTGCGTCTCTTTCTGTTGAGTTCAGAATAAGATTCATAAACGTTATCTTCTGATTCTGGATTCCTTGATTTCTTGTTTGCCCCTAATTTTGGTTTTCTATTTGCTGGTTCTATTATTATTATTATTAGTATGGAAAATAAAAAAATTCAAAAAAAATGTATTTGTGATTCTTTAAAAAAATTGTTTTTGTATGGTATTTCAGTTGTGAAGGTTTTGCTCTTCCCCTTTTTTGTTTTTTAAACTTCTTATTTATTAGAACCTTTGTGAGCTTCTTATCTTATATATTGCTGGAACCTTGTAGTGCCAAATCAATAATCATCATTGTTGAAACATAAGAGAAATGGAAAAAAAAAAAAAAATTAAAAAATATCTAGCTTGATTCCTTGTTCAGGGGTTATTTTTGGGTTCGGATTTTAATTTTTTTCATCACATGTTGTCCCTCTATCTTTGTTGTTTTTACCAATCACTGGCATGTTTCCTTTTTTTTTTTTTTGTTCTTTTGTCAGTGAAAGTGCTTCATCCTTTGAAAAGGACTAGTCATTGCTGTATGTAAAAATTTATGCTGATTAGGTGAGTGAAAAAGAAATAAATACATGAAGGAAAGATTATAGGGACATTGGAGAAAAAATATGAGAAAAGCAAAATTAGGTAGTGTTTGATTTTTTTTGTTTACTTTTTCAGTTGATATGTCTTCACTAATAACTACAAAAATGCCTCCTTGTTTCATTTTGTTCCCTGTTTTTAAGCATTTGTTGAAAACAACAAAATCGTTTTCACCATTTCCTTCACAATGTCTTGGAAAGAGGAAACAATGTGAACACAAGCTGACATTTTTGTGAGAAATGAAACCATATTGTAAAGAACCAATTCAACCGAAAAGCTTAAGCTAGTGGGTGAGGGTTTTTTTAATGGTTTTTATATATTTCAACACGCCCCCTCACACGAGAGCCCATTGGGCTTGAAGGGTGGACAATGCATAGGCCCACATACCTGTGTGAACAAAGAAATTCCACTTGAAAGAAAGTTGGGTTGGGGGGGGGGGGGGGGGGCGAGGATCGAACCCGGGACACGAGGCTCTGATACCGTGTAAAGAACCAATTCAACCCAAAAGCTTAAGCTGGTGGGTGATGGTTTTTTTAATGGTTTTTATATATTTCAACACATATCAATTGAAAATGAAATAGTTTGGGATGTAATCAAACCAGATCAACTAGATTTTCATACTCAAAACTAATGATGCCCATTGTTGACAGTAAGTATCAGATGGATCACTTTGCAGCAGCTGAGGAGCAAATTGCTTCACAGAGACTGAGGCAGAAACTCGATGAAGTGAATGTAGCTGCTCAAGCTAATCTTGCTCCTGTCCAAGACCATGTCAATTTTACTCTCCAGGTTCTTTCTGGTCTCTGTCATAAGTACTTCAATGGTTGTTTTGACTTTTGGTGGCAGTACTTTGTCTTTCGTTGGAAAATTCGATGGTTTTATGTCTTGATGACTAGAAACAATATGGGAATTGGGACCTAGAAAGTTGTATCTGGCTAGCTGATTTTTTGTCCCACATTATTTCTTTGTTTCTGGTTTTATTTCAAATGATTGTACTGATGATATTCCTTTGTTCTTATAAGTCATAAATGCAAAATATTACACAGCATGGTTTTTATATTTCTTGGTAGTGAAGGTTTAGACTTTTTGTACCATAAGTCCTATATTTTCTTTCCCACCAAATGGATTTATAGTAGATCGATATTAGTTTTGCATACAATGGGAATGAGTATGTAGCAAGTACTTTTGTGGAAGAAGCAGAGTTTCAATTCCATATAGTTGATTGATTGAATAATTGCAGAAAGCCTATTTTAAATGTGCATATGAGTGCTTTGATAGAAGCAGAAGGCAGGAAGAGATAAGCAATTGCGTTGAAAATTGCAGTATTCCTCTTTCTAATGTGCAACAGACGTTTGATAATGAGATGGCAAAATTTCAGGTAACCTACCCTGTAATTCTGTAATCATATTATTTCTCTCTTTTTATTTATTTTATTATTGGTTATTACTTCTTTAAATTTGCTAAGAATGTATAAAATTATTAAGGAAAGTCTTATGAATTAAAGAAAGCTTTGACCCTCGAATCACGGATGATCAATTGGGGATTGGTTCTTGGTGATTGATTGACAATTATAGAATTGTATACTCTTCCCTATAGTTCCTGTATATTTTGGCCTTCAGCCTTTTCTATTGTCTCCTTTTCGCTGCCTCTCTTTCACTCCCTAACTCCGACACACTTTTATTTTCTTTCTCTAATAAATTTTAACGTGGTATCAAAGTAGTGCCATCCACTGTGATTTGAACTAACCATTGTTTAAGTTATATGGGTTAGAGTTTTCTAATTTGTTGTTTTCCTCTTCTAGTTTAGTTACCAAAATAATTAGTCATCAGGGGTCGGATGACTAATAAGTTATATAGGTTAGTGGTTAATGAAGCTTGGCATCTGGGGTTCCCTAATAGGTCTATCTCTCACCTTCTGTTTAATGGGTCGGATCACAGGCCCATTATCCTTAGGGATACCTCACCTGTTGATCATAATAAGGGCCTGAAACCTTTTCGTTTTCTGGCTACTTGGTTGACAAATGATAGTTTTGGAGATGTGGTGAAGGGATGTTGGCAACGTAATTCTGAGTGGATTCCAGCTAAAACTAAGTTCCATCAGGATGCTACAACTTGGCACCATAATAGTTTCAAGGCTAGGCAAAATAAGAAATACCATATCCAACGTAGATTGAGAGGAGTTGAGTTCCAGCTTAGCAGGGGTCCAAATGAGGCTCTTGACAGATTGCACAAAGACCTATGGCAGGAATTAAATGCTATCTTTGTCCAGGAGGAGCTAACTTGGTTCCAACGTTCAAGATGCAATTGGTTGGCTTTCGGTGATAGAAACTCAAGATTCTTCCACTCAGCTACCATTGCCCGAACAAGGAGAAATAAAGTAACAGCTTTAAGAAATGATGAGGGAGTTTGGGTGGAAGAGCCAGAGGAGCTCAAACTCTTAGCTGTTAATTACTTTAAAAATCTGTACGAGGAGGAGGTCCATAACTTACCCAAGCTGTGTATTGGAGGTTTATTTCCTTCCTTGGAGGATCATACTTGGAGGAATTTCAAAGCTGCCCCATCTTCAGCTGAGATCAGAAGTACAATCTTTGGGATGCATCCGTTCAAAGCCCCTGGAGTGGATGGGCTTCATGCTGTCTTCTTTCATTCCCAATGGGATATTGTGGGAGATTCAGTTTGTAACACCATTAAGGACATCTTTAAGGACCCGAAGAGAGTTACAGGTATTAACCAAACCTTAATTTGTCTGATTCCCAAAGTCGAGAATCCTGAAGCTATAAGTCAGTTTAGACCTATAAGTTTATGCAATGTCATCTACAAGGTGGTTACAAAAATTGTGGCTTCCCGTTTGAAGAATTATATGAGGGATCTCATTATGCCGAATCAGTGCAGCTTTGTGAAAGGGAGGCATGCTTCGGATAATATTGTGATCAGTCAAGAGATATTTCATTCCATGAGAGCTAGGAAAGGAAAGAAAGGTTGGATGGCTATTAAGGTTGACCTGGAAAAGGCTTATGATAGAGTTAGCTGGGAGTTTCTCAGGGAGACCCTCCAAGTGGCTGGTTTTCCTAGTTCCATGGTGGATCTTATTATGGAGTGTGTGTCATCATCATCCATGAATTTGCTTTGGAATGGCGCCCAAACAACTGATTTCACACCCTCTAGAGGTATAAGACAGGGAGATCCTCTATCTCCCTATCTTTTTGTTCTGTGCATAGAAAGACTTGGTCAACTCATTAATGTGGCTGTGAATCAGAAGAGGTGGCATCCGATTAAGCTAGGTAGAAAAGGTCCTCCCATTTCCCACCTGTTTTTTGCAGATGACCTGCTCCTGTTTGCTGAAGCCTCGGTAGAGCAAGCTGGGCTGGTTTCTGATATTTTGAATCATTTTTGCAATGCTTCTGGGCAGAAGGTGAGCAACAGTAAGACAAGGTGCTTCTTTTCGAGAAATGTGAATCATGTTAAGAGAGGAGATCTTTGCCAAATTTTGAATTTTGCTCCAACTGCTGACTTAGGCAAGTACTTGGGGATTCCTATCCTCCACAAGAGGGTTAATAAAAATACCTTTAGGTATATAATTGACAAGACGAATAGCAAGCTTAGTGCTTGGAAGGCTAAATCCTTGTCCATGGCAGGTAGGATTGTGCTCACCAAATCTGTCCTGGCTGCCCTTCCATCTTACTCTATGCAGACTGCTCTTCTGCCCCTTGGAACGTGTGATGAAGTTGAGAAGAAAATGAGGGGTTTTGTTTGGGGATCCAATCAAGATGCTAGGAAAGTCCATGCATTGCCTTGGAATACTGTGTGTAAGGCCAAAGAGAAGGGTGGTCTTGGGATTAGGAGTTTGAGACTTACCAACAAAGCTTGCCTCATGAAAATTGGGCATAGAACTCTTACTCATAGGAATGATCTTTGGGTGCAGGTTTTGAGAAGTAAATATAAAGTGGAGGATGGGTTGATGCCTTCGATCAAGAAAAGAAGTGGCTGTTCTAATTTATGGCTTGGCTTATCGAGGGTGTGGCCCAAAATTTATGAAGGGTCAAGGATCCTTATTGGGAATGGTGTTAATAGTTCATTTTGGGAGGATAAATGGTTGCCCATTGGCCCTCTAAAGGAGCATACAGTCCAGGACTTACCCCCTGGCACCCATACTGTTATGATAGCTCAGATGGTGGATCACCAGGGAGAGTGGAAATGGCAGGAGTTTGGGGATTTTCTAACACAAGAAGCTTTGAACTGTATTGCAGGTACCTGTCCCCCTCGGCTGGATGATGGAGATGATCAGGTGATTTGGGAGCAATCCCATGATGGTAACTTTTCCTTCAAGACAGCTTTGAATAGCCTCTGTATTGAAGATCCTCCTCAGGTTCAGCCTCACTGGAACTCAGTTTGGCAATGGGAGGGTCCTCCTCGAGTCAAGACTTTCCTATGGCTTTTGCTTGGTGAAAATCTTCTAACCAACCTAAGGAGGTTTCAAAGGCATTTTTCTACCTCAAATACTTGTCCTAGATGTAACTCCTATCCTGAAAGCTGCAGTCATGTCATGAGGGAGTGCTCCTGGTCTCAACGAATATGGAGACAATTTATTAGCAGGGAGAATTGGACAGCTTTTTGTAGCCAGAACCTGCAGAACTGGTTAGTGTCCAATTTATCTCCAAAAATTAGCTTACTGGGAGGCTTGGATGGCAGTGTTTTATTTGGGCTTATTTGCTGGTTTATATGGAAAGATAGGAATAGTTTTATTTTTGAAAATACTAATTCTACAATAGAGGATATAGTTAGATCTATTCGGACTTTCTTGCAAAATTTCTTCGAGGCAAGGAAACTGTACAGAGATACTGGGCTGCAAGTTGGGCAGAAAGTGGAAACCCTTGTTCAATGGGTACCTCCTCCGATGGGGTGGATAAAAATAAACACGGATGGTTCTGCTTTGGAAGGTAATAGAAAGAGTGGGTGTGGAGGAGTCCTAAGGGATGAATCTGAGCATTGGCTTATGGGATTTGCTAGAAACCTGGGAGTAGGTAGCTCTGTCAAAGCAGAATTATGGGGCTTTTTACTGGGATTACAGACTGCTTGGAATTTTGGGTATAGGAAGGTGATCAGCGAAGGGGATTCTCAAGTAGCTTTGGATATGATCCGGATTGGGTGTGATTCAAATCATCCGTATGCAGGCCTGGTGAAGAAGATCAACAAGTTGAAGGATCGTAAAGATTTTTCAGAGGGCCCTTAAGTGATTTAAGCTTCTTACAGGCAGAGTACATTTTACAGCCAAGGTAAGCACAGTGCCAACGCTCGGAAACAATAGCTGAAAAAGAAGCATGTCAACAATAGCATTATTGAATTTAAATAGAGTTACCTCACGAAAGTCGTATTAGTGATCACCAAAATAGAATCGTGATCAAAGATTGATTCAATGCAAGAAATCACTGCAAAAAAGTGCTGGAATTGATCAATCCAATGCTGGTTGCAAAGAACACGATCCAATTTACTCCAAACCCTCCTATTCGTCCAAGAGAATAAGGAACCATGACTGTTCAGACCCTCAAGAGCCAAAGCAGAGCAACAATTCAAGAAATCTTCCATCTCATAAGCATTCATGGAATGAAGGGAAGAGACATCAACGGAAGAGCCTAGAGACATAAGATTGTCCCAAAGAGTTCTTCTAGCACTCACGGAATGAAGGCCATATATAAATGAAATCTAGAATTGCTTGGTTGTAACTTTGCATCTGATGGCACAATGCATGATTTTGGAAATGACTTCTAATACAATGAGTTCCACTCTATTCGATTTCCATAAAAGCAAGATTCGACCAGCATTATGATGATCAAAATTATGGGCAAAGTCCCAATCAATGAACTTTCTCTGCATAATCTCAGAAAGAGAAAAGGCATCAAACTTTGTTTCTAAGATAGCCAAAACATCCACCCCTTACTATGAAGAAAGTGTTGCATCCCTTGATGCTTTAGAGGCAAGTGAAAGCCTCCGATATTCCAAGAAGAGATAATCATTAGGATTGATAGGAAGTTACCTCCCCGGCACGTTTCAGATGTTTATTTTTTGTCCTTGCCTCTGGTTCTATTTGAACCTCTTTGTGGTGTTTACCTTTGTTGTTCAATGATTGAGACTTATGAGCTTTTTTCCGAGCCTTGGATTTTTGAGTTACAAAGCCTTCATCAGTAGTTGCAGGCTGGATGGATGCAGCTTTGGAATCAGACTCAGTGGATAACTGTTGTTGCTTGTCATTCTAGTCGAATGTAGTAACCTTAGCAGAGCTAGCTTGAATGTAGTAACCTTAGCAGAGCTAGCTTGAATGGAAATAGTATCAGGATTCTTATTAGTTCCAATCACTGTTGCTAGTTGGGAGATTAATTCCTGACCTGGAGGATAAATCTCTTTCTAGAAGGGGCAGTGACATAAATGGCTTTCTCAGCTACTTCAGGTTGGGATTTTTTTCCTCTTCATGAGGTTTTACATTTTTCAAGAACATGACCAATCATTTTGCAATTACTGCAAAAAGAGGGTATTTTTTTATTCAATCTTCTGGATACATGAGCGACCATTAAGAAGCTTGAATCAAACTTCATCTATGAGATCATAGGCTGCATCAATCTCAACAAGTGCTCTAGCAAAAGAAATGGAACCCATAGTGGCTGTAAGCTGGTCAGTGCGAAGTGGCTTTCCAACTCTTGATAATATCTTACCAGAGCTTGAAATTCCAAAGCTCCAAAGGAAGATTTCGAAGCTTCACCCAAACTGGAATCCGGCTAAGTTCCTCATTACCAAAATCAAAGAATGGTGGAATGATCTTCAGTAGTAAGGGACATTGAAATATGAAATATGGCCCCTCTGCCAGTACCTTATTCATGTTTTCCTCATCTTTGAATTTGAAAACCAGCCACCCACTCTCATGAACAAAATAAGAGAAAGGAACTTGTCATTTCTCACAAGCTTCAAGGAGAGCTTTCTTACCTGGAAAAGGACCAGCAACATATCCAATTAAGCCGTGCTCCTAAGTCTCTTTAAGAAAATTAACATCTTGCATTTCAAGCAAGACTTCATCATCTATAATAATTGGCATATATTGCAAGGAGAAACCTTTTGAGGGCTGCCTATTATCTTTGAAGAGATTTACCCAAGGGATGGAAGTAGCATCATTTTTCTTCACTTGATGGCTTGGGTTATCAATAGGAGGAGGAATGTCTTCACCAATGATGGATGAGGAGTCCTCTTCAACAGATTCAGAATCCTCCTCCCCTAGAGTGCGTGAACCACTGTGAGAGTTTTCAACATTCAGTGTTTTATGGGGCAATTTGTCGAACACCTGTTGTGCAGGTGTGGAATTTTCAGCATTCAGAGTTTTATGAGGCATTTTGTCGAACACTTGTTGTGTAGGTGTAGAGACAGCTTCTGAGAGAGCGTTTGGTACCTCATGTACCACCATATTTTCAGAATCCACTCTCTCTACAGAGGGACTGGCTCGATGTACCTTGGGATGCTTCTTAGTTTTCGATTTCCCCATGAGTCAATTAGCTAAAGCAACCGACCAAGGCTACATGCTTAGATGTGAAAAAATGAAAACCCCAAGGACAAAAGAGACCCAAAGATCAGAAAAGAAACCTGGGTCTAAGCAAGGACAAAAAGAAAAGTTCTTTGTAGGTTTGCTCAAGATATTAAGTCATAACAAATAGATCTAGACAGAAAATACAAGCAAGAGCACCAATGAATAATAACTGTCTTCAAAGCATATCCAGAAAAAAAGGCTAATGAAAGAGAAGAGACCAGCGCACCACTTAAAAAGATGTTCCCACGAGCAAGTCAGAAAGAAAGCTCTCCCACGGTGACAGAAGCCACTGAAAATCACCCAAGGAGGTAGAGCTACTTCTTTTTTATAGAGAGAATCATAGAGAGAGGTTTTCTAACTGAGAGCTATTTCTTGATTCTCTATAAATGGCCTTCTTTTAAAACAACCTTTGGAAGATCTTGATAACAGTTAAATGAACTTGCTTTTGGAGTGTGAAATCTCTAGAAAACAATGCAGTGCTTTAAGGACAAGTTTGGTGCGCTTGAGGGTATTTATGTCCTTTGCAACACCCTATAGTCTATTTTATTTTAAATAAATACATTTTAATGCTCTAATCTCTAGTATTTTTTCCTAATATTTTCATCTCTCACAAAAAAGAAGAAGGAAAAATCAAATGAATTCCCAACAACTCCTTGATGATAGTTTAGTTTTGATACTTTGTTGCTTAATGAGAGTTTTGGAGTGTTTGTAGACTTTGTACGGATTAAAACCATCTCTTCTCAATTGGTTTAATAGTTTTTTATTGTGTTGATGATATAGTGATAACCGAAAATAACACCTAAGGTTCAATAGTTTCCTTCAAATCAAATTTCCAAAGGACATTGCTAATGAAGTATTTATTGAGAATTGAAGTAAATACAAGTATAAAGAGTTTTTTCTTCTCCTAAATGTAGTAGAGTTTTTTCTTCTCCTGAGTATAGTATGTCCTTGATATACTTTCCAATATTATTATTTTGGGAACTCGACCTTATGATTATCTTATGATTACAAACTTGAAGTTCAATGCCAACGATTAAAGGCTCAATTGGATGATTATTTTTAAAAAATATTTTTTTTATGCCTTGTGTTTTTTAGAATGATTTCTTGTAAAAGTTAAAATTATTTTATATTTGGATGACATGCATAAAAAATAATTTTAAACTAAAAGATTTATTTGAATGTTAAAATTAATAAGTACTTTTACCAAAATAAAAATAAAAATTAATAAGTATTTTTATACTTGATATATGCATGATAATAGTGGTGGTACTACCGGAGTTGAGTGGTTGGAGTGAGGTCGGGTAAAATTATATATTTTTTAAAAAATTTTAGCTTTTAACTTCTGTTTTTCCGAAGCAAAGAATTCTGATTTTTTTTTAAATCATTTTAATTTTTTTTAATTATGCTTTTTTAAAAATTACTATCCAAATAAATAAAATTATTCAAAAGATATTTTTTTTTTAAATAACTTTTCTAGCAAAAAGCCTATTCAAACTCACATTACGAATTATTATCAGATCCTAAAATTACCTTATTCTCATACATTCAAATATCTCTTTCCTAGTAATTGTAATTAGTTAAATTATGTCATTTCCCTCATATTCTCATGGGGTTGCAATGTTATCTTAAGGTATAAAAAAGAAGTCTCATGACTTTGGAT
>JAVKPL010010496.1:0-43246 GCA_032173675.1 Gastrolobium villosum | reverse complement strand
ATATTTCAACTCCTAGATGCTTGCTTTAGCCCATATATTGACCTTTGTAGTTTGCATACCATATGCTCCTGATCTTTGTTTTCAAAGCCTTCAGGTTGTGTCATGTACACTTCCTCCTTCAAGAACCCATTCAAGAAGGCGGTCTTGACATTCATTTGCCAAATTTCATAGTCGTGGTATGCTGCTATTGCAAGCATGATCCTAATAGATTTGATCATGGCAACTGGTGAAAAATTTTCATCATAGTCAACTCCTTGTATTTGACGATACCCTTTCGCCACCAACCTAGCTTTGTAGGTCTGAACGTTGCCATCTGCATCAGTCTTTCTTTTAAAGACCCATTTATTACCGATAGGAACTATTCCTTGCGGTTTAGGAACCAAGGTCCATACCTTGTTCTGATACATCGAATCCATTTCAGATTCCATGGCTTCAAGCCATTTTGAGGAGTCAACATCTTTGACTGCCTCCTCGTAGTTACTTGGTTCATCATCCTCAACAGTTTGTTGATTCTCAATCACAAACCCGTACCTTTCAGGTGGATGGATGACCCTCGTAGATCTACGGAGTTGTGTGTTTACTTCTCCTTTGGAGAACGTCGCCTGCGGAGCAGACTCGGGTTCCTCAATCTGTTCTTGTGGATCTTGCACTTCTTCAAGATCAATCTTACTCCCACTGCCTCCTTGAGAGATCAAATCCTTCTCAAGGAACTCAGCATTCTTTGAAACAAACACTTTGTGTTCTTCCATGGAGTAGAAGTAGTATCCTTTAGTACCTTTAGGATACCCCACAAATAGACATTTAGTACTCTTAGCACTAAGCTTGTCTGATGTCAACGCTTTGACATAAGCTGGCGATCCCCATACCCTGAGGTAACTCAGGTTGGGTCTCTACCACTCCATATGTCATATGGTGTGGTCTGAACAGATTTAGACGGTACCCTATTTAGAAGGTATGCCGCTGTGTCTAAGGCATATCCCCAAAACGATTTTGGAAGTTGAGTCTCACTCATCATAGACCTAACCATGTCTAACAAGGTCCTGTTTCTCCTTTCAGAGACACCGTTTTGGTGTGGTGTGTAAGGAGCAGTAATTGTGAGAGAATTCCATTTTCTCTCAGATAACCCTGAAACTCGTGGCTCAAATATTCACCACCACGATCTGATCGTAATGTCTTAATCATCTTGCCACGCTGTTTCTCCACCTCATTCCTAAACTCTTTGAACTTTTCAAAAGCTTCAGATTTATATCTCATTAGGTATATATACCCAAATCTTGATTTGTCATCTGTAAAGGTAATGAAATAAGAATATCCACCTCTAGCCTCAATAGACATTGGGCCACATACATCAGTATGAATGAGTTCTAATAACTCACTAGCCCTATGACTCTCAAGCCCTTTGGGCTTTTGTTGAATCATTTTCCCAGCTAGACAAGATTCACACTGTCCATAGGATTCCAAATCCATGGAGTCCAGGTATCCATCTCTATGCATCCTAGACAATCTTGTTTCATTTATGTGCCCTAGTCTACAGTGCCAAAGATAAGATTGATTATCCGTCCTAGGTCGTTTCACATCTATATTGAGCACTTCATTTCCCATTTCCAACACATACAATCCATTTATTAAAGAAGCAGTACCGTAAACCATATCATTCAAAATGATAGAAAAAGTACCATTCCTAATACTGAAAGTATATCCATCTTGTTCTAAACAAGAAATTGAAATAATGTTTCTAGAAATTTGCGGAACATAAAGACAATTATTCAAATGCAATAAAAGGCCCGTAGGCAAAATAAGGTCAGCATCTCCAACTGAATGAGCAGCAACTCTTGCTCCATTACCAACGCGGAGATCCACCTCGTTTCTATCCAATCTCCTTGGGCTCCTAAGTACCTGCAACATATTGCAGATATGAGAACCACATCCGGTATCCAATACCCATGAGGATGGATTAGCATAAGAATAATTTATCTCAATCATGAAAATACCTGAGGCAGAAGCATCACCATGCTTCTCTTGTCCTTCACATTGTTCAGGTAGTCTGGACAATTCCTCTTCCAGTGGCCTTTCTTGCCACAATGGAAGCACTCAGCATCACCCTTGTCCTTAGGTGCCTTCTTACCCTTCTTCTTGCCCTTCTTCTTCTTGGATTTTCCTTTGGGCTTAAGGGGGTCACCTTTTGCAGGCTCCTTACCCTTCCCTTGGCCTTGCTAGGCCCACCAATCAAAAGAGCCTGTGTCATATCCTTCTTGATAGACACTTCAGCTGTTGTTAACATGCTTAACAACTCAGGCAAGCTCACTTGCATCCCATGCATATTGTAATTCATGATGAATTGACTGAAGGAAGGTGGAAGTGAGGTGAGGACTAAGTCATTACTTAGCTCGGCATCCATGATGAAGCCTAGGTTTCCTAGCTTCTCAATCAGCCCGATCATCTTGAGAACATGGCTGCCAACAGACATGCTCTCAGTCATCCTACAAGAGAACAGTTCTCTTGAGGCCTCATACCTCTCATGCCTGCCTTTAATATCATACAACTCCTTGAGATGTACGATAATAGAGGGAGCATCCATATGCTCATGCTGCTTTTGCAGTTCAGGCGACATGGATGCCAACATGATGCATACTGCCATCACATTGTCATCCAAGTGCTGTTGATGGGTTACGAAATCAAATTCCGCAAACCCTTCTTCCCCTTCCCGTGGAGCTACGGGTATTACAGCATCTAAAACGTAGGCAATCTTTTCGGCCCTTAGAACTATTCTTAGGTTCCGATACCAGTCCATAAAATTCGAACCGGTCAGTTTATTCGTATCGAGTATTGAACGCAGTGACAGTGGATTAGTCATACTATAAGCTGAAAAGGATGTAAAGATAGTTTTAGTTAATATACGGTTATGTAGTTAAAAGCAAATTATTAAAGACTTGAAATAATTTGCCCCTCCCACTATTTTATCTAAGTCAATGACCCTTCCTTTTGACTTAGGGTTAATCTACTTTAGATTTTACCTTAGTGGGATTAAGAGTGCGATTATTTATTTTAACCTCCGTCTGAGACCGCAAGATTAATTTAAATAAAGGGTTGATCTTTATCAACAGTATCTCATACCCTCTCTTAACATTAGGTTGACAACTCTTTGTCACTTAGTGGTGCATCTCATGCAACCAACCTAGCACCATTACCCTAAGCACATAAGCCCGGCTGTGCCTGCAACTTATGTCTTAGTTAAGCATTAAACCAGCACCCTAAGTGTCTTACACTTCAAACACTACTCTAGCCCAACGAAATAGTGGGTCCCAACTGAGTTGTGGAGCACCACTATGTAGAAGAGTTTTGAGTAGCATTGGTGGTGGGAGGTAATCATATGCTTAATTATTTATTCCTTTTAAGGGTTCCTTTTATCTTGGGGTTAATTAGGTCCCATCAAACGCATATTGTAAGTTATCATGCTAGTCGTTACCTATGTCAAACATCTATCGGTATACACTAGTCGCTTTTGGACAAACATAATAACCATACAAAACGCGGTTTGCCCAATTCATGCATACTAGACGTTCTAATCATACATGCATATAAACAGTTTATATTGAGATAGCCATGGTGCTCGCGCTTTTGTCCTTTTTGCTTCTTTAAGCAACGGCCGCTTGTCGTCTATACGCCACTAGCCTATTTCTCTAATTACAAATAATTAAAGAAACTCCATAACACTTTGGAGGAACAAAATTACAAAATTTAAATTACAAATATACTTGTAAATTAAAATGCGCGATTACACATAAATTTAAAATTCAAAAAAAAAATTCAAATCCGGGCACCATGACCATCCCCTTCCTGTTTGTACCTGAAAAGTTCAAAACTTGCAAACACAAACATTATATTATCACATAACATTTTCACATGTATTTTGACATTTAACATTTAAACATCAAAATAACATCAAGATTCATAATCTTAAATTTCTCATTGGCCGAATTTAAAAACAATTTCAATTCAAATTTTGTTAATTCTTTCTTAAAGAAAACAAAATTAAACCATGCATGTAACCATATATCCCTACATGGCCGAATCATATAGGTAACTATATGATAAATTTTTCACAAAATTTCATGCATATAAACATGACACAATTCATGGAGAAAAATAAGAAATCATTCAAGGTACTCTTAGTACCCTCCATGGCCGAATCTACCCTTTCAAAAAGGGTGTTCCTTTTAGAACTTTCATAAAGAAAAGAAACTAAACCATGATGCATAATGTTTTATGAACACAGAATCAAATTTTCATGTTCATAAAAACAAAAACTTTAACACTTTAAAGGATTTGTGATTTAAAATCCACATGCAGAATTTAAACTTTAACCCTTTAAAGATTTTTGACCGTGAAAGACTTTTTTCACAAACAAGGTACCATCACCCGTCGATGGTAAAGCAACCGGGCTCTGATACCACTTGAAAGTAAACTGGCCTTTGAAGGCCGATGCATGTAAGGTGTAAAACAAAAATTTTACTGCGGAACATACATGCACTCATAGATTCATGCTTTAAGACAACATGATGTTACCTTGTTTTGGCCTGATCAGTCAGGGAGATGAGATGTCAGGCTTGAAGGGTTCAAACCCTCTAATGGTGATCCACATCACCGTTCGTCTATGATGCAAGAACTCTTTCTTGAAAGCCACCAGATGAACACCACAATGAGGCTTGCTATGCGCACAAGTGGTGAGGGTGGAGGCTAGGTATCCTGTTTGGAAAGGTGTACTGAGCTACCCTACAGAATGGTGCATAGAGGAGGAGAGTTGGCTTGGTTTTCCAATGAAACCTAAGGTGAGGAACATGTCTATTTATGCGCACCCTTTGGAGAGGAAGAGGGAATTCATTCATTCAAAATGAAAAACAAACTTTCAAATTTCTTTGAAAGTTGTGCATGAAACAGTGTGATAAGGTGGAGCTGTTGCAAAACAAACTTTGCCAACAACCTCCAATCTTATCCACATGAATTTAAATTCAAATTAATTTAAACTTAAATTCATAAACTATCATATAGTATATAGTTTTCATGCGCATAATTCAGCCCTATAAAGGGTCCAAATACATTGAGCAGTTGCATTCAAAATTTGAATCAACTTACCCACTGATTCCCTCAACCACCAAATCTGAATGGGGGTTTGTTTTAAGTGATAAGATAACACTCTTATCACTTAAAAGTGGCGCACCAAACAGCCTAGGGAGAGCCTCCAAAGATGCTTCTTCATCCAAGGAATATGCCCCAATAAGATCCTGTCTTATCCTTTTGTTATGAAACAACTTTTCAAAACCAATTCAAATTCGAATTCAAACACTTGAATTCAAACGTTCAAACATTCAAATTCAAAATTCAAAATTCAAAATTTCAAATTTCAAATTCAAAATTCGAATTTCAAAATTCAAATTCAAATTCAAATTTTAAAATTCAAATTTCAAATTTCAAATTCAAAATTCGAATTTCGAAATTCAAATTCTAAATTCAAATTTCAAAATTCAAATTTCAAATTCAAAATTCGAAATTCAAATATTTGATTATTAATTTAACTAATTAAATTAATTAGTAATGGCTTGGACTATCCAAGCCCATTACTAAACTCCATGCACCACCCACCCATTTAGGTGGGCTTCCAAACAGCTTCTTGGGCTAATAACATTATTAGGCCCAATACCTTTAAAGCTAGTCCATCATAACTACAAGGTGTTAGTGTGTGACCCATTAGGTCCAACTTAGCTACTGACATAACTGGGCTTGGGCCCAACAAGCCCACAACCCAATTAATGACAACACAGAGCACTAGCAATGCTTTGTTGCCCCAGAACTAGTCAGATTAATGACTTGATCATCCTATTGCACATATTTGGTTACCGTATGTATTTCCCTTCGTCTCGGTTATCTTCCCATTAACCTAGGGTAAGGAAATGTATCAACCCCTGCGGTTTAGGGTAAGCTTTATTCGAAATAGGGAATCTTCAATTTACTGACTCTAAAGGCAGATCATCTCATGATCTCTTTTACTATGCATAGATTCCCGAGTCCCTGTAAATGTCATCCCGATTTCTCCGGTTTACAGATAACCTAATCTCTCACAGAGATTTGACGAATTCCTTCAGCTTATTACCCTAGCCCTGTGCCCTTTAAGGACACGCCCAACAGTATACCTATGAGTCTCCATGTTTCAGGCAGACGAGGTATACAATCAAAACATGCCTTCAAGAACACAGTCTAGGTAATAACTTCTGGTCTAAGGAAAGACACACCCAAACATAAAGAGATTACTCTAATGACACTATCTGTGAGATTTCCTCATAGAGTCTCTTTTTGGATCTGTTCAGTGCGAGCTATACTCTTATAGGTCCACCCACGACTTTAGCTAAGATATCTCCATATCTGCAGCTCATGAGGTCTTTACCTTGTATCCATATACAAGTAGATAAGTCGTACTAGTCTTTACTCGAGATCACTGATCCCCAAACTCAGTGTCTCTAGACTAGGAACATATAATTAGGAATAGACATGCAATATCCTTGAATCCTCATGATCGTGATCTCATCACAGATACTCAAGAGATACCTGTTCTATTCCAAGGGGTTTATCCAGTTCATTCATATAATATTAACAGTAATATCGAGACACAATATGAAACTGAATAAATAGTGCTTACATTTATTTGCGACAAATAAAGTTCTACATCTAGTGTCCTTTATTTAATCAAAAGATTGTCTCTAGGACACCCATATGCTAACATGGTATGCGTAGAACTCCTTGCAATCTCCTTGAAGGTACTATAACCTGAATCAATACATAAAAGACATTTAGAAGAATTCGATAACAGTGATCAAAAAGCAAATAAATGGAACCACAAAGCAATTTCCCCGTTAAAAGAAATCATCATGGAAAGTGGAAACGTATTCCATTGTTTGATTGGAAGTGGATTAACACACACACATGGGTGCCTCTGTGAAGGTTCTCTTCACATGACTGGATGAATGATGATGAACCATGCTCTAACCCTCCCTTGTCCCTTGCTATACGAGGAAGGGGAAATTGAAGAAATAAACTATCTCTGGCTGATGGAAGAAAAACTACTCTTACCTAGATCAATATCTCGAGACAAGCTCTTCAGGTGGCTTTTAACCATTGACTGCAACTGCTCCTTTGCAATGTGGAAATTACTCTCTTCTTTGAAAGCAGGGGTTAAATTACCATCAGTGACAATGTTGGGTCTACTGCTGAACTGATAATCTGATATGGTGGGTGTCCCCGCAAGTCCAGGCCATAGCATCCCATTCACAGGCCTGTTGACAAACATAGTTGAATCCTGAACCACTGACATTTCTGCATTGCTTATGGAGAAGGGATCTCCATTCTGCATCAATGGAGAGGTATTGTTGCATAATCTCTCCTCAAAGAATGTGTCATATGATGTTCCCACTTCCTGTGTCCTTGTATGTTGAGTGGCTGGTTCCCTAGTTTGATCAATTTGAGAACTATATAAGTTACTCATTGAACCGGTAGCTGAAATACCATTAGTTCTGCCAGTTGGAGAAGTCATTCTATCTATTGAATGTAGCCGATGAATTTGATGATGGTGTACCCAGCGTCTCTCTGATAAAGTTGGTGCCCCTCCTCCAGATATAGGAAGGCCTCCTTAAAAAAAACAAGAAGGCTTTGGGTTGTCACCCTGGATCAGCCACACGTTCTTGTACCTGGGAGCTTGAAGATCCCAAAGCAACTTGTCTACAACCATCACAATACCAATTACCTTCAGGTACTTCCAGACCCAAACCAACACAATAAGTGTGTGCAGGGGAATCACAGATATCACAGAGTAACATGACTTCATCATCTCCGCCTTCATTGCACTCTAGACAAATAACATTCTCATATGGATCAATGTAGCTCCTGAGTTCTTCTTCGGAGGGCTGATAAACCTGCACATGAAATCAAAACATTTTCACCAGGTGCAACCAACTGAAGAAGGTGCAAAACCATGAGCAAAAAGTCAAAAATTACCAAAAGAAAAATTCAAATACCTGATCACGTTCTGGCACTTGTATCACCATTTCTCTCAAGTCGATCCCCGCCGTTGATTGTGCAGGCTCACTGATTGTTTTGAATCTCTGCTTACACAAAGGGCAACGAGATTCCACCTTCGACCACTCCATAATGCAAGCAAAGCAAAAATAGTGAGTGCAACAATTTAGTACCCCCTTACTCTTCCTTTATTTTCCTCAGACAGACAAATTCCACACACCTGCTTTCCCACCTCACTTTTTAAGTCCTCTACCTTTTCTTTACCCTTACTTCGTTTAGATTCCTCTATCTTTTCCTTACCCTTCAGGCCCGGGGGTTTCTGTTGCTGATGTGGAACTTCATGTACTCCAACCTCCTCATTTTTCACTAGAAGGGAAGAACTCCTCAAGTTCCTTCTTAAATTTCTACACAATTCCTCGCCTTCTCTCAACTGCTCTCTCTCTTCTTCAGAGATAGTAAACTCATAATCAGATGATCCAGACAAACTATCAGAATTGGAATTGTAATCTTCAAGAAGTCTTCTCCTTTTCCGACCTGGTTTTTTCCTACTCTTTGTCTTGATGGTTGGGCCGTTATTGTAACAGCCCGTTGTACACCGGTATTGTTAACATTGATTATGATATTAAGCGCAGTTACAATCACAGTGATTAGGTTAATTAAATTACGGGCAAATTTTTCTTTTTTAACATATTCCTTTTCTTTTTCATAAATACATTTTCCGTAATCAATTAAAACCATACTATAATTGTAAATGCCATTTGCGGAATCATACACTTTCTAACATCATAGATCATTCTTTTTATTCATTTCATTTAAACTCACCATCTTACTCTCATCTTTTACCAAGTTGTAGTCCTTTACGTTGCCTACGCGTGGTTTCAAACCACGTATCATTTGGAGTTCTACCCATCAAGTTATGCCCCTTTCTTTAAGTCAAGAAAAACCTGAATTTTCAAAAATTGCACTGTGGTAATCGATTACCAGTGGGTGGTAATCGATTACCACCTGTCAAAAATGAGGCAGTAGCCAAATTTTGACCTCCTCTGTTCTGGTAATCGATTACCAACCTTGGGTAATCGATTACCTCACATGGTAATCGATTACCAAGCCTCAGTAATCGATTACCAGTGAAGACAGTAGCCAATTTTCGTCCCCTGTTGCATGGTAATCGATTACCATGCTTGGGTAATCGATTACTATGCAGCAAAATGACAGATTACAGCTGTTTTGAGCCCCAAAAAGGGTGTGTAATCCATCCCTAACCCCTTGGTACTCCACATAACACATAATCATGTCCTAATGTTGGCTCTAGGCCCTTCCATCATACATTTTCCTTAAGTTTAACATCAATTACATCATTCTCAAATAATGGCCATTTACATGTACATATGGACCATTTTTACATCATTACACTTCAAGACCTCAAGGCTATGAATGTGGCAATGGACAAGTCCCATGCTCACTCAAAATATACAGTTATCCAAGCCATGAATAATAAAACATGTTAAGACTTAGCATATGACCATGAACACTAACAAAAGCATGGAAAATGACATCATGCAATATGTTCATGACCTAAGTCTCAAAATACTAATGGTATGCTATGTGCACTCCATAAACTCCTCCAAAAAGCCATGCAATCCCATGCACCGCATGCCCATCCAACGTCCACTAAACGGGCTTCTTGCCCGAAGCTCCTCCCGGCTCATAGTGACCTGAAATGTGGTCCCCCAAACACGGGGTGAGATATACGGATATATCTCAGTAAACCAATGGAGCTAGAGGCTCTCTCCACTCCATGGCTCACTAAAATGTATCAAAATGACATAATATGGCATGCAAGTAAAACAATATCACCATCCTCCTGGAGACACCCAAGAACATCCACTCATGGATTCATGTTCAAGGACTCCATCATATAACTCCCGAGACAGTCCTGGCGCCTCCCCCATGGTTGAGAAGACTCCATGGCAATACCCAACCGGAACTCCTCATGAGCCCTATCCGACGGACGTCCCACGTTTGGATCATCCTGGCGCCGCTCCCAGAGTCGACTCCACGGCAATACCCGACTGGCATTCTCACAAGGATGAATCCAGCGGATGACCAAACTCCACTTGTCAACTGATCAGCGACCACACAATTTTCACACAATACAAGCAATATGCATACAAGCACACAAACACATCATGTCATCACTACATCATCCAACCACTACCTTCCTCTAGGTGTGGTGGAGCTCACTAGGGATTAAACCCAAGTTCCAAGAGTTTACCTTAACACGAGCAACACCGTTCCAAACGTATGCTCCAAATCAACTTTTCTCAAATCCAACCGTGTGAGGCACCCTACAACAATCATTAAATCCAATTTACTCAAAAACTCATTTTTCATCAAAATTCCTCAAATTTTGCCTAAGTTACAAATCCATATTTTTCACCAAAAATTAACATAGCATTTCTAGCTTACAAACATGATTCTAAGGCCTTTTCATCTAATAGCATTTTTGCATTTGGGCTCTCTATCATCACACATCTAAAATCAAAGCTTTGAACACATATTCATAGATCTATGGAATCAACTATAAAGAGACCACAAATATACTTACAATGAGTAGTATGATCACCACCAAGGCTTCACTAAACCATTTGAAGCTCAAAACTCCAAGAAATCTCCAAGAACACTAATGGGTCGAATCTGAGTTTGCCAAAAACGTGGCCAAAGAGGTGGATTCAAGGCTTCTAGATGCTACCAATGGCTTTGGAAGGTTGTTTACGATAGATTTCAACACCAAAACCAAGCGATTCGGTGGAGAAACGAAGAAATGGTGAAATGGGAAGAAAATGGTGGTTTTTGGCCTTGCTCACTGTAGGTGCGCGAGAATGAAGAAGAAAGGGAGGAAAGAAGGAAAGAAAAAGGAGGTGGGGCCAAGTGACTTCGGTCACACGGGTCCCACACGCGATCTAACTTTCACTCCGATAAAAATTCCGATCACCAATCCTTAATCTAATTATTTTTCCAGTCCATGACATATTTTTATTTCTCCAAAATATTGATAAAAATTTCACACCTATTGGTACACTCACAACTCAGTATTTTAACACTTAAAAATCACTATTCATCGATTTTTCTCAAATTTGCCTATTTACTCAATTTTTCGCCCTGATTCCATTTCCAACCTTACTTTTGTCATTTGAAATCTCTAACTCAATATTTAAGCCTCTTAACACACGGTTGGCAATTTACAATTTTGCCCTTTTGCCCCTTTTGGCCATAATACTTGGATTTTCACTAATCCATCAACTTTCATTTCATAATATAACATTAAAATAAACATTTAAATACTTGAGGTGTTATATTCACCCCACCTTTTTGAAATTTTGTCCGCAAAATTAAATCATACCTGCTCACTAACTCAGGATACAGCCGGAGAATCTCGTCCTCCCGCTCCCAAGTAGCCTCCTCAGGTGTGCGGCCTTCCCACTGAATCTTCAGCATGGGAATCACTTTACTTCTTAGTCTCTTTTCACTGCGGTCCAGTACTGCAATAGGACCGATGGGAGTCTTCAAGTTCTCCCTGATTTCAATATTATCCGGCATCACAACATGTGACTCATCCGGAACATAACGTCGCAACTGCGACACATGAAAAACATCATGTAAATTAGATAACTGCGGGGGTAAGGCAAGCTGATAGGCCACCAATCCTACTCTTTTCATAATCTGATATGGCCCAATGAATCGTGGACTCAGCTTCCTCACACCCAACGCACGGCCAACACCTGTGACCGGCGACAAACGTACAAAAACATGGTCACCTTCCTCAAATTCCAGCGGTCTATGCTTATTGTCATAGTAGCTTTTCTGCCGATTCTGTGCCTGTTTCAATTTTTCTCTATCATTTCAATCTGCACTGTCGTTTCCTGCACAAAATCCGGACCAAATCTCTCTTTATCGCCTACCTCAGTCCAACAAGTGGGCGTACGACACCTCCTGCCATACAAAACCTCATATGGTGCCATACCCAGACTGGAATGAAAACTGTTATTATAAGAAAATTCCACCAGTGGTAAGTACTTATCCCAAGCATTACCCTGTTCCAGTGTGCATGCTCTCAGCATATCCTCAAGTGTCTGTATGGTCCTCTCAGTCTGACCATCAGTCTGCGGGTGATAAGCAGTGCTCAGTCGAAGCTGAGTGCCAAAAGCCTGCTGCAAAGCTCCCCAAAATCGTGAAGTAAACTTCGGGTCCCGATCACTCACAATGCTAATCGGTATCCCATGGAGTCTAACAATCTCCTTCACATAAAGTGTAGCCAACCTCTCCGTAGTGTAGTCCACTCGTACTGGTAGAAAATGTGCAGACTTCGTAAGTCGGTCCACAATAACCCAAATCGAATCATAACCAGCTTGAGTTCTCGGCAATCCAACAACAAAATCCATTGAAATACTTTCCCATTTCCATTCAGGTATATCCAGCGGCTGAAGTAATCCAGCAGGTTTCTGATGCTCTATTTTCACTTTCTGGCACACCAAGCACTTAGACACGTACTCGGCAACATCCCTTTTCATACCAGGCCACCAGAACTTCACTTTCAAATCTTGGTACATCTTTGTGGCACCTGGGTGGATAGCATATTGACCCTTATGGGCCTCAGTCATAACTTCCTCTGCAAGTTCCTTGGGCACAACAATCCTGCCCTGATATAATAGTAGTCCTTGTTCATTAACAGATATGCCACTCTGGCCTTTCAAATACTTTATACTTTCATTGCGAATCTGAGTCTCTTTAATCTTCTCGTGCAGCTCGTTCTCAATCCGAGTCAACTCCATATCACACATTCTTCCTGCAAAGAAATCCGTTATTTTCATATCACGGAATTGCTCAATCACTTCATTGTCCCACATCATCATATGAGATAAATTCACAGACTTCCTACTCAATGCATCTGCCACAACATTGGCCTTTCCCGGGTGGTATTTCAGCTCAAAGTCATAATCTTTTAAAAATTCAACCCATCTACGCTGCCTCATATTCAGCTCCTTCTGATCAAATAAATATTTCAAGCTTTTATGGTCGCTGAACACAGCAAACTTCATCCCATACAGAAAATGCCTCCAAATTTTCAAGGCAAACACAATAGCAGCCAATTCTAAGTCATGCGTCGGATAATTTTCTTCATGTGGCCTCAACTGCCTAGACGCATATGCAATCACTTTTCCTTCCTGCATCAGCACGCTCCCTAAACCTTTCTTAGAAGCATCACAATATAATACAAACTCACCCTCCGGATCAGGTAGAGTCAACACCGGAGCAGTAGTCAATTTCTCTTTAAGTAGCAGAAAACAGTCCTCACATTCCTGGGTCCACACAAAAGGAGTATCCTTTCGTGTCAATCGAGTCAACGGTAGAACCATTGCAGAAAATCCCTGATAAATCGGCGATAATAGCCAGCAAGCCCCAGAAAACTTCTAATTTCAGTCACAGTCTTAGGTCTTTCCCAGTCACTCACCGCTTCAATCTTGCTTGGATCCACTGCAACACCACTTGCAGAAATAACATGACCCAAAAATTGCACCTCAGACAACCAGAATTCACACTTAGACGGTTTAGCATACAGTTTCTTGTCTTTCAACACCTGCAACACAGTCCTCAAATGGTCCATGTGCTCCTCTTTACTCTTAGAATAGATCAAAATGTCATCAATAAATACAATTACAAACTGGTCCAAATACGGTTTAAAAATGCGGTTCATATAGTCCATGAACACCGCCGGGGCATTAGTAAGCCCGAAAGGAATCACTTGATATTCAAAATGTCCATATCTGGATCGGAAAGCTGTTTTAGGTACATCCTCCGGTTTAATCCGAATCTGGTGATATCCGGACCGGAGATCAATCTTTGAAAATACACAGGCACCCCTCAACTGATCTAATAAATCATCAATACGCGGTAATGGGTACCGGTTCTTAATAGTCACTTTATTCAGCTGTCGGTAGTCAGTGCACAATCTCATGCTACCATCCTTTTTCTTTACAAATATCACCGGTGCTCCCCACGGAGACACACTCGGCCTAATAAAATTCTTCGCAGACAGTTCTTCAATATGTTTCTTCAATTCAGCCAACTCAAGTGGCGACATCCGATATGGAGCCAAGGAGATCGGCCCCACACCAGGCAATAAATCAATCGAGAATTCAATCTCTCTCTCAGGTGGGAATTCCGGTATCTCATCCGGAAATACATCCTCAAACTCATTAACAACTGGAATAGCAGAAATCTCTTCCTTTTTATCACCCACCAATCCGCCCAACAAGACATAACCCAGATCTCCAGCCTTCAAGGCTTTCACAGTCTGACTGACAGACAAATACAAAGACGGACAAACAGACGGCCTCTCGTGAGATAGCAACAACCTCTTCCCGCAGCAATCAATCATTGCGCAGTTCCGAGACAACCAATCCATCCCCAAAATCAAATTGACAGAGGCCAGGGGTAAGATAATTAAATCAATGGTGTAACCCCTGCCTAAATAAGTGAACTTTACATCTTCACAAATCCAAGACGACTCACTAACCTCGCCTGTAGCAGTAGTAATACGCATCGGAGGAACCATCCGTGTTACCTTTAAGTCCAACGCCTTAGCCACATAGTCCGCCACAAATGAATGTGTTGCTCCCGAATCAAACAACACAGATAAATCAACATTAGATAGAAAAATTATACCTTTAACCAAGTTCGGAGCCTTTTCAGTACGCTGCGCATTAGTAGTATAAACTCGTCCCACAGTAGGAACAACAGCAATAGGAGCAGCAGTAGTAGTAGTAGCTGGCGGCAAGGCCTGCAGATTCGCAGCCTGCCCCGAAGAAGATGTACAATTTCTAGCAAAGTGGCCACTCTGACCACATCTAAAACAATTCGACGTACCAGCACCACATACACCTCTGTGGTATTTCCCACACTTCCCACATTGTGGGGTAAAATATCTGTTCGAAGCACCACCACCACCATTATTTCCACCCCTCTTGAACTGCCCAGGAGGCTGCCTTACATGCAACCCCCTACCTCTATTGTTATTATTGAGACCTCCTCTATTAGTATTACCAGAAGGACCAGGTGTCCTCTTAACATCTTGCTCTTTTGTAGAATCAGATTTCGGATACCTCCCATAAACAGTCTCGACCCTTTTGCACTGGGTCACCAAATCAGCAAAGTTCCTCACCGCGGTATTTGACATCCTCTTAGCAATCTTCTCATTCAGCCCTCTTTGAAATTTAGCTGACAAGAATTCCGGAGTAGGTAGAGTACCTCCATAGTTGGCAAACTTAACAAGTTCATTAAACCTCGCCACATAGGCATCAACAGTCATCACTCCCTGTACCAGATTATCGAATTCACCTTGCTTAGCCTCCCGAACATCGCGGGGAAAATATTCTTCATGGAATAATCCTTCAAACATAGTCCAAGTAAGGACCTCACCCTGAATAATAAATGGGCGAGACACATTGTCCCACCACTCTTGGGCATCACCCTCCAGCATATAAACAGAATACAATAACTTCTGCGGATCTTGGCATCTCATAACCTGAAAAATCTTGTCCATGCCCCTCAACCAAGCAGTGACCTCCTTTGGGTCCCTTGACCCCAAAAATGCGGGTGGCTTATGTTTCCTAAAAGATATGAGCCTACGCTCATCGTCAGCATTATCAAGCACCTGCCCAGCAGCCCCAGTAGATTGGGCAACAGATGACGGATCAGGAATATAGCTCGGATCAGTAGTAGTATGATGACTAGCCTCACCAGTGTGGTGACTAGCCCCACTCTCCCCCTGTTGAGGAGTAACAGATGGCGTCGGTGTAGGAGTCACCGTAGCCGTATGCGGAGGTGTATCCTCCCTCCTAGGACGACCTCTATCCGCCCTCAACTCAGCCATAAAGGCCTGCATCATATCCTGATTAGCTTTCATCAGGTTCTCTGTCATATTTCTGTTTGCAGCCGTTTCCGCCTGCAGAGCATTCAGTGCTGCAGTGATCGGATCCGGTGGCAAATGACCTGCACCCCGTGCCCCACGGCGACCTCGTGCCCTACTCATGATATCTGTACATGTAACACAAAGGAATGAGCTGATCAGACCCACACTGAGGAATCACATATACATTAATCATAAATAGTTCACAGATAGCTATGGCACACAAGATACAAACACACAACAATCAGAGTTCCCTAAACAAAACTGCTCTGATACCATAAAATGTAACAGCCCGTTGTACACCGGTATTGTTAACATTGATTATGATATTAAGCGCAGTTACAATCACAGTGATTAGGTTAATTAAATTACGGGCAAATTTTTCTTTTAACATATTCCTTTTCTTTTTCATAAATACATTTTCCGTAATCAATTAAAACCATACTATAATTGTAAATGCCATTTGCGGAATCATACACTTTCTAACATCATAGATCATTCTTTTTATTCATTTCATTTAAACTCACCATCTTACTCTCATCTTTTACCAAGTTGTAGTCCTTTACGTTGTCTACGCGTGGTTTCAAACCACGTATCATTTGGAGTTCTACCCATCAAGTTATGCCCCTTTCTTTAAGTCAAGAAAAACCTGAATTTTCAAAAATTGCACTGTGGTAATCGATTACCAGTGGGTGGTAATCGATTACCACCTGTCAAAAATGAGGCAGTAGCCAAATTTTGACCTCCTCTGTTCTGGTAATCGATTACCAACCTTGGGTAATCGATTACCTCACATGGTAATCGATTACCAAAGGCCAGTAATCGATTACCAGTGCAGACAGTAGCCAATTTTTCGTCCCCTGTTGCATGGTAATCGATTACCATGCTTGGGTAATCGATTACTATGCAGCAAAATGACAGATTACAGCTGTTTTGAGCCCCAAAAAGGGTGTGTAATCCATCCCTAACCCCTTGGTACTCCACATAACACATAATCATGTCCTAATGTTGGCTCTAGGCCCTTCCATCATGCATTTTCCTTAAGTTTAACATCAATTACATCATTCTCAAATAATGGCCATTTACATGTACATATGGACCATTTTTACATCATTACACATCAAGACTTCAAGGCTATGAATGTGGCAATGGACAAGTCCCATGCTCACTCAAAATATACAGTTATCCAAGCCATGAATAATAAAACATAACAAGACTTAGCATATGACCATGAACACTAACAAAAGCATGGAAAATGACATCATGCAATATGTTCATGACCTAAGTCTCAAAATACTAATGGTATGCTATGTGCACTCCATAAACTCCTCCAAAAAGCCATGCAATCCAATGCACCGCATGCCCATCCAACGTCCACTATACGGGCTTCTTGCCCGAAGCTCCTCCCGGCTCATAGTGACCTGAAATGTGGTCCCCCAAACACGGGGTGAGATATACGGATATATCTCAGTAAACCAATGGAGCTAGAGGCTCTCTCCACTCCATGGCTCACTAAAATGTATCAAAATGACATAATATGGCATGCAAGTAAAACAATATCACCATCCTCCTGGAGACACCCAAGAACATCCACTCATGGATTCATGTTCAAGGACTCCATCATATAACTCCTGGACAGTCCTGGCGCCTCTCCCATGGTTGAGAAGACTCCATGGCAATACCCAACCGGAACTCCTCATGAGCCCTATCCGGCGGACGTCCCACGTTTGGATCATCCTGGCGCCGCTCCCAGAGTCGACTCCACGGCAATACCCGACTGGCATTCTCACAAGGATGAATCCAGCGGATGACCAAACTCCACTTGTCAACTGATCAGCGACCACACAATTTTCACACAATACAAGCAATATGCATACAAGCACACAAACACATCATGTCATCACTACATCATCCAACCACTACCTTCCTCTAGGTGTGGTGGAGCTCACTAGGGATTAAACCCAAGTTCCAAGAGTTTACCTTAACACGAGCAACACCGTTCCAAACGTATGCTCCAAATCAACTTTTCTCAAATCCAACCGTGTGAGGCACCCTACAACAATCATTAAATCCAATTTACTCAAAAACTCATTTTTCATCAAAATTCCTCAAATTTTGCCTAAGTTACAAATCCATATTTTTCACCAAAAATTAACATAGCATTTCTAGCTTACAAACATGATTCTAAGGCCTGGTCATCTAATAGCATTTTTGCATTTGGGCTCTCTATCATCACACATCTAAAATCAAAGCTTTGAACACATATTCATAGATCTATGGAATCAACTATAAAGAGACCACAAATATACTTACAATGAGTAGTATGATCACCACCAAGGCTTCACTAAACCATTTGAAGCTCAAAACTCCAAGAAATCTCCAAGAACACTAATGGGTCGAATCTGAGTTTGCCAAAAACGTGGCCAAAGAGGTGGATTCAAGGCTTCTAGATGCTACCAATGGCTTTGGAAGGTTGTTTACGATAGATTTCAACACCAAAACCAAGCGATTCGGTGGAGAAACGAAGAAATGGTGAAATGGGAAGAAAATGGTGGTTTTTGGCCTTGCTCACTGTAGGTGCGCGGGAATGAAGAAGAAAGGGAGGAAAAGAAGAAGAAAGAAAAAGGAGGTGGGGCCAAGTGACTTCGGTCACACGGGTCCCACACGCGATCTAACTTTCACTCCGATAAAAATTCCGATCACCAATCCTTATACGAAGTAAAGATCAGATTTAGCAATTAGCACAAACATGGGAGGAATTAATTACAGAGATCCTATGATTAGTTTGGTCATAAATGATGAGAGAATTATGCCACCAAAGCAAAACAAACAGTGGCGAAAAAGAAATTAAATAATAAGATGCCATTTTCTAAAAATTTGAACGGATGAAAGAGGAGACTCTGGTTCAATATAGAGAAAGAGGGAACAAAAAAAATCACGTGAATCAAAGAGGATAGCAACTGGGGTTACCGAACAGGAAAAGAAAAAACCCGTTTAGATATTTCAATTGAAAACGTTTGGGTTTCCGAATTCTTGAAAAATTTTCTTGGTTACGTTGTTCGTTTCTTTTTGTTTGGTTTCTTTATTTATTTACTTTCAAAACCAAATAGAGAGAGAGAGAGAGAGAGAGAGAGTTTTCATTACCACAACGTTCAAATGGCGTCCGCGACCCTGTCACTTGTGGGTAAGTTTCGCTCCAAATTACCAAATAGCCTTTTGTGGGCGTTAGAACTGTAACGTGATATGCATTGCAATAGGAATCGTGTATTATTTGCCCAATTATTTATAGGGAATAACATCTGTCATTTTAAAGGAAGCTTTTATCATTTTAGATCCTAACCGTTGATTTTCGTCCATCAATGGTTATGATTTATTGGATCAAAATTATTAATTAATAATAAATTTGGCCCATTAAGTTTGACCCAATAGATTATAACCGTTGATGGATGAAAATCAACGGTTATGATCTAAAATGATATAAGTTTATATCCTTTAAAAGGATAGATGTTTTTCCCTTTTTTATATCGTGTATGATCAATCTTATCAAATCTAAGATACATAAATATAACAAAATATTTGGGAAGATTATACTTGTAATTAATTTTCATTTACAATCTTTTATAATTATATCTTAATCGTTAATTTTCATCAATTAACGGTTGCCATTTATTACGAATTAATGATTAATTAATAAATTTGATTTGAGAAAATCTTAATTTTTGATTGACGGAAGTCAATGGTTAAGATATGATTGTAATAAGTCATAAATGAAAATAGATTGTAAGTATAACATTCCCCTAAAATAATATAAAAATAATTAATATTATATAAATTTAAATTATAAAAAAGGATTTGTTACGATATGAAAGATCGTAAATATCTAATCGGAGATTGGTAATTTAATATTGGATCTGTTTGCCCTCTAATGTTACGATCTAATCAATTGTAAATGTCCAATCGGAGATTGGTGATTTAATATTGGATCTGTTTGCCCTCTCTCAGCTGTTATGGAATATTTCCATATCCTAACCACCTACCCAAGGATCCCTTAAAAGATAATTACCCAATTATCCTAACAATATAAAACAGTAAGACTGCTAAGGATAGAGTCTATATCTCAATAGAAAGGAAGTTGAATCCTACTACAGCTGGGAGATCTACACAAGCCCAAGAGGTAACCCTTATAAATAAGAGGTTAAAGACCCCAGGTACACAGGCTGAAACCTTCTCCCTTAGCTTGTCACTATGGACACACCCCACGCCTTGACTATGTCGTTATATTATAGTGCACAGTGATTCGCTTATCTTTAGGGTACCTCTCCTATAGGTACCTGAGAGAGGGCAAACATATCCAATATTAAATCATCAATCTCAGATTGGACATTTACGATTGATCAGATCGTAACATTATAGGGCAAACAGATCCAATATTAAATTACCAATCTCCGATTGAATATTTACGATCTATCAGATCGTAACAGGATCCAATAAACAAAATACATAAATAACTAAAGTGAAAATTATTTATTCTCTTACTCATTAATCATTAAAAATAATATTATCACTATTACGACTATCAGCATTTATTAGTGACATAACTAATTCATCATCTTGATTATTAGGATAATCATTTGACTCATCTCTCTTTTCTTGTTCAACAATCTTGAAGTCTTCTTATCTTTTCTCTTATAGTTTTTTACTTTATTTTCCTTATTAATAATAATTTTTAAAACTTTTAAAATTTAAATCATAAATTAAATCTTCTTTAATTAAAAATTATAAATTTTGATTTAATTTTTGTATCGTATGATACACGATACAGATCGTATGATACACGATAGAGTATCATATCGTTCGATACAAATCCATTTCTGATATATCCCACTGTAACAGCCCGTTACGTACCGGTATTGTTAACATTAATTATGATATTAAGCGCAGTTACAATCACAGCAGTTCATTTATAAAAATGAGAGTAAACTTTTTCCGATTATTACGCGAACAGTAAAAGTATAAAAAGCGTAATAATAAAAAGCTGTGACCATAACTGAAACACTAGCGGAAGACTTTCTTAACTATTTATACACTTTATTTTATTACCTACAAGATACTAAGGGGTTCCCATAAACCCACTTAGCCAATTCCTCACTTTTTACGTTTTTACGACTTAACAAGATTTGCCAATCTGTTTTTCTACGAACACAAAATAAAAATCCAAACTTAAACTCCAGGTTATCTTTTTTCCTTATTCACTTACCTTTCTATCAAGCTATCACACACTCAATTCTGAGCTCGTGAGCTCCGGTTATCGCCGTTTGAAGTTGGACAAACAACATTGCCTACCAACTCCAAAACAGCCTAAAACGTCCAAACTTCACGGAATAAACTGCACCTAACCACAAGGACACTGCCTCTCAAACTTTTACACCATAAACTAGACACCTCAAACTTCGATTTGATATATCGTACGCTTAATTTGACCATGTAACGAAGCGGGAATTAATTTCCCAACACAGACCTGAATCTGCCCACTGGTGCTGGCCAGAACAGGGCAGTGCGTGACAACAGCCCCCATGGGCTGCGCACACCACCAATGAACCTAGGCTTTTGACACAACGTAGGGGACATCTTAAGCTTCAAAATGACGTATGGCACGTCCCAATCGGACCACTATGGAGAGAGATACGCTCCTCCAAAGTTCACCCAAAAACTGCCAATTCTACAGAAAATTCGCCAGAGTTTCCTTTGTATTTCCTAAAATCCCCAAATTTGCATAACCTGTTTAACACCACTAATACACCTGAAATCCAGCAAAATCCAATGGGTGGCACACACAAGGTCCAACAACGCCTTGGGGCACTTACATCCCAATCCAATATACACTTAAAACATAAACAGTTTACTTTCAATTTCATGCATAAAACATAATACGGATAATCATAAACCTATAATAGGCCTAAAGCCCTTCCATCATATTACATACATCCATGGTACATTTACAACACTGGATTACTTTTGCATTTACAACTTTAACTTTAAACTACAATTATTTACATATTACACTTCACTTGCCAAATAAATCCATAAACTAAAATGACATGATAGCTAAACTCTACTCCATTGCTCCACTCGTCATCATGCGGGCTTCTTGCCCGCTGCTCCATATCCACTGGTGCATCCTGAAATAATGCCCCGAGACGGGGTGAGATATACGGATATATCTCAGTAACCAAGAGGTTCTGGAGAAAACTCCGCCCAATGGTTCACTTCGATGTATATCAATAGCATAAAAACAACACCACTGTTATAAAACGGGATAAAGCAAGGGATTTAGAGAAAGGGGGAATATATCGGAACAACTACGACATGCGGGATGGTAGCTACCAATACCACGCCATGTCCTCGGCTATACGCCTATGGGTACTACCCCTGGCGTGTTCATAGAACAACCCACCAAGGTACCCCTTCCAACCATATACACCCGAGACAACCTAGTGTGCTCCTATCCGGATAACACACCACGACCCTGGGTCAACTGGAACTCCCTCTCGGAGACCTATCCAGTGGCAGTCCGGAAACACTTGCCCGAAGGCTAAAAATATCTACTGGCCAGAGATCTGGTACATAAGTACCCACTGTGATAATGCACATGCATGCTCATGCTGTTCTACACTACTCATACACACTTCCTACCATTGCCATCAACTAGCAAGGTGGAACACAAAAAGGGGAACAAGCCCCAGTACCAAGAGGTTACCTTTCTTTTTATCCATCCACTGAGCTCCGCAGAAACTCCACTCATAGCTTGATACACAGGGAACACCTCAATCCACTTGATCCAGGACCAAGGGCAATCCACTGTTTCACTGTTCCAAGTTTATATCCACGTACGGCAACCTGTACAACCATGCACAGCCGTCAGTTTCAGTCAAAATACGTCAAAACGCAAAAACACCAAAATCCCCCTTTTTCCCACTTGGTGGTTCAGCCATATTAGTGTTATTTAGGGATTTATTTTTCTAAATTTTCTTTCTCATTTTATTACACTTCAATAGGTTGCCAAAAGGCTAATTCAATCGTCGTTTCTCCGTTTTACGTCTTTTACGCATCGTTTGCTAAATCTTTCACTCTAGGCTCTTTTATGCCAAATGACACCACTCATTATTTTTCATTGATTCTTCCACTTTAAAATCACAACACAACCCATCTAATTACCATTTAAAGCATGAAACATCATCCATGCAATTTACACAATATCATTTTACCTCTTTTTGCCTAAAGGCCGATTTGCTCACTAATTCACATCCAAGGAATTCACATCAATTTTAACAACTCCACACCTCATATTTTCCTATTATATCATCATACAATCATACAACAACTCACCAATACACTCCCATCACATTTTCAAAATTCAAAGTCTTGACACCCAAAAATTTCACTAAGTTAAAAATCAACTTTTTTCCTCAATAATTTTTATTGCATTTCTAGCTTTAATGCATCATTCTAAGACATTATCATCTAATAGACATTTTCCATTTGAGCTCTCTAACACAACATATCACAAAATCCCTCTTTAGGGGCAATTATCACAACTCAAAATTTAACCAATGAAATGTTGAAATAACTTACCCAATTGCGTGGTATATGGCTCCACCTAAGCATACTCCACCATTGGAGCATTTGAAATCAACATAATCACCCTTTTTTGCATGAAAACCGAAATATAAACAGTGGTGGATCTCCTCCCACACTCAATTTCAAGACTCAATAGTGGTACCAATGGGTTCAGAAGGTGTTTTCCATCAAGATTCAACACAAACTTTGTTGAATTTGGTTGAGAATTGGTTGGTTTGTGAGAAAGGAGCAAATTTCACAAAAATGGTGGCCAAGGGGCTGTGAGGGCGCTGCATGAAGGAGAAGAAGACGGGAGGAATTTAAGATGAATAGGAGATTTCAAGTGTTTTATTAACTTTAACTGGTTACCGGATCCCACGTGATTTAAAACTCACCCGAATTTCCCTCCGGTCATCACTAAAATTCACAATTTAAAAACCTAATGAGAAATTATAATTTTTCATCTTAACAAAATCCTTTAATTTTACTCTTTCAGATAAAAATTTGGAGCTTTCCGGTTGTTCGGAAAAACACTGCTTTAAGGTACAGCGCGCTCCGTTAACAAACTTCCACAAATTGACTTAAATCCCTCAAATATTATCAGAAATCATATTTCCTATTTCTATGGACCATTTAAAATCAATATTTGAAACCTAGAGCTCAAAATTCCACTGGCACGTTTTACGGTGCAATCTGACTGCGATATTTTTACCCGCGAAATGCCTATCCACTCAATTTTTCGTTCTGAATCCATTTCCAGGCTTATTTTTATCATCTGAGACCTTATAACACCTCAAATATTTAAAGGTTTATTTTTATATTATATTGTGAAATGAAAGTTGGTGGATTAGTGAAAATCCAAGGTTTATGGCCAAAAGCGGCAAAAAGGGCAAAATGGTAATTTGCCAACCGTGTGTTATGAGGCTTAAATACTGAGTTAGAGATTTCAAATGACAAAAGTAATGCTGGAAATGGAATCAGGGCGGAAAACGGAGTGAATAGGCAAATTTGGGAAAAATTGATGAATAGTGATTTTTAAGTGTTAAAATACTGTGATGTGAGTGTACCAATAGGTGTGAAATTTTTATCATTATTTCGGAGAAAGAAAAATATGTCATGGACTGGAAAAATATGTAGATTAAGGATTTGTGATCGGAATTTTTATCGGAGTCAAAGTTAGATCGCGTGTGGGACCCGAGTGACCGAAGTCACTTGGCCCCACCTCCTTTTCTTTCTTTCTTTCCCTCTTTTTCCTCTCCACTACCCGTGCGCCCCTGTGAGAAAAAAGGAGCCAAGAACACCATTGTCACCATTTTCTTCATTTCTTCCCATTTCTTCATTCCTCCACCGAATCTCTTGATTTTGGTGTTGAAATCTATCGTAAACAACCTTCCAAAGCCATTGGTAACACTTAGAAGCCTTGAATCCACCTCTTTGGCCGCGTTTTTGAGCAACTCAGATTCGACCCATTAGTGTTCTTGGAGATTTCTTGAAGTTTTGATCTTCAAATGGTTTAGTGAAGCCTTGGTGGTGATCACACAACTCATTGTAAGTATATTTGTGGTCTTTTGATAGTTGATTTCTTAGATCTATGAATATGTGTTCAAACCTTTGATTTTAGATGTGTGATGATAGAGAGCCCAAATGGAAAAATGCTATTAGATGAAAAGGCCTTAGAATCATGTTTGTAAGCTAGAAATGCTATGTTAAATTTTGGTGAAAAATATAGGTTTTTAACTTAGAGGAATTTGAGGAATTTTGATGAAAAATGAGTTTTGGTGTAATTTGGATTTGATGATTGTTGTAGGGTGCCTCACACGGTTGGAATTGTGAAAAGTTGATTTGGAGCATACGTTTGGAACGGTGTTGCTCGTGTTAAGGTAAACTCTTGGAACTTGGGTTTAATCCCTAGTGAGCTCCACCACACCTAGAGGAAGGTTGTGGTTGGACTATGTAGTTATGACATGATGTGTTTGTGTGCTTGTATGCATATTGCTTGTATTGTGTGAAAATTGTGTGGTCACTGGCCAGTTGACGAGTGGAGTTTGGACATCCGCTGGATTCATCCTTGTGAGAATGCCAGTCGGGTATTGCCGTGGAGTCGACTCTGGGAGCGGCGCCAGGATGATCCAAACGTGGGACGTCCGCCGGATAGGGCTCATGAGGAGTTCCGGTTGGGTATTGCCATGGAGTCTTCTCAACCATGGGAGAGGCGCCAGGACTGTCTCGGGAGTTATATGATGGAGTCCTTGAACATGAATCCATGAGTGGATGTTCTTGGGTGTCTCCAGGAGGATGGTGATATTGTTTTACTTGCATATCATATTATGTCATTTTGATACATTTTAGTGAGCCATGGAGTGGAGAGAGCCTCTAGCTCCATTGGTTTACTGAGATATATCCGTATATCTCACCCCGTGTTTGGGGGACCACATTTCAGGTCACTATGAGCCGGGAGGAGCTTCGGGCAAGAAGCCCGTATAGTGGACGTTGGGTTGGCATGCGGTGCATTGGATTGCATGACCTTTTGGAGGAGTTTATGGAGTGCACATAGCATACCATTAGTATTTTGAGACTTAGGTCATGAACATATTGCATGATGTCATTTCCATGCTTTTGTTAGTGTTCATGGTCATATGCTAAGTCTTGTTTATGTTTTATTATTCATGGCTTGGATAACTGTATATTTTGAGTGAGCATGGGACTTGTCCATTGCCACATTCATAGCCTTGAAGTCTTGATGTGTAATGTTGTATAAATGGTCCATATTTGCATGTAAATGGCCAGTACTTTGAGAATGTTGTAAATGATGTTTAACTTAAGGAAATTGAATGATGGAAGGGCCTAGAGCCAACATTAGGACATGATTATGTGTTATGTGGAGTACCAAGGGGTTAGGGATGGATTACACACCCTTTTTGGGGCTCAAAACTGCTGTAATCTGTCATTTTGCTGCATAGTAATCGATTACCCAAGCATGGTAATCGATTACCATGCAACAGGGGACGAAAAATTGGCCACTGTCTGCACTGGTAATCGATTACTGGCCTTTGGTAATCGATTACCATGTGAGGTAATCGATTACCCAAAGCTGGTAATCGATTACCAGAACAGAGGATGAAGAATTTTGGCTACTGCCTCATTTTTGACAGGTGGTAATCGATTACCACCCACTGGTAATCGATTACCACAATGTAATTTTCGAAAATTCAGGTTTTTCTAGACTAAAAGAAAGGGGTATAACTTGATGGGTAGAACTCCAAATGGTACGTGGTTTGAAACCACGCGTAGACAACGTAAAGGACTACAACTTGGTAAAATGAGAGAGTAAGATGGTGAGTTTAAATGAATTGAATAAAAGGGAAGATTTATGATGTTAGAAAGTGTATGATTCCGCAAATGGCATTTACAATTATAGTGTGCTTTTAATTGATTACGGAAAATGTATTGATGTGAAAGAAAAGAAATATGTTAAAAGAAAAATTTTTCCGTAATTTAATTAATCTAATCACTGTGATTGTAACTGCGCTTAATATCATAATCAATGTTAACAATACCGGTGTACAACGGGCTGTTACATTTTATGGTATCAGAGCAGTTTTGTTTAGGGAACTCTGATTGTTTGTGTATGTTGTATCTTGTGTGTCATAGCTATCTGTGAACTATTTATGATTAATGTATATGTGATTCCTCAGTGTGGGTCTGATCAACTCATTCCTTTGTGTTACATGTACAGATATCATGAGTAGGGCACGAGGTCGCCGTGGGGCACGTGGTGCAGGTCCTTTGCCACCGGATCCGGTCACTGCAGCACTGAATGCTCTGCAGGCGGAAACGGCTGCAAATAGAAATATGACCGAGAACCTGATGAAAGCTAATCAGGATATGATGCAGGCCTTTATGGCTGAGATGAGGGCGGATAGAGGTCGTCCTAGGAGGGAGGATACACCTCCACATACGGCTACGGTGACTCCTACACCGACGCCATCTGTTACTCCTCAACAGGGGGAGAGTGGGGCTAGTCACCACACTGGTGAGGCTAGTCATCATACTACTACTGACCCTAGTTATGTTCCTGATCCGTCATCTGTTGCCCAATCTACTGGGGCTGCTGGGCAGGTGCTTGATAATGCTGATGATGAGCGTAGGCTCATATCTTTTAGGAAACATAAGCCACCCGCATTTCTGGGGTCAAGGGACCCAAAGGAGGTCACTGCTTGGTTGAGGGGCATGGACAAGATTTTTCAGGTTATGAGATGCCAAGATCCGCATAAGTTATTGTATTCTGTGTATATGCTGGAGGGTGATGCCCAAGAGTGGTGGGACAATGTGTCTCGCCCATTTGTTATTCAGGGTGAGGTTCTTACTTGGACTATGTTTGAAGGGTTATTTCATGAAGAATATTTTCCCCGCGATGTTCGGGAGGCAAAGCAAGGTGAATTCGATAATCTGGTGCAGGGAGTTATGACTGTGGATGCCTATGTGGCAAAATTTAATGAGCTTGTGAAGTTTGCTAATTATGGAGGTACTCTACCTACTCCGGAATTCTTGTCAGCTAAATTTCAAAGAGGGCTGAGTGAGAAGATTGCTAAGAGGATGTCTAATACGGCGGTGAGAAACTTTGCTGATTTGGTGACCCAATGTAAGAGGGTCGAGACTGTTTATGGGAGGTATCCGAAATCTGAGTCGGCAAAAGAGCAAGATGTTAAGAGGACACCTGGTCCTTCTGGTAATACTAACAGGGGAGGTTTCAATAATAATAATAGAGGTAGGGGGTTGCATGTGAGGCAGCCTCCTGGTCAGTTCAAGAGGGGTGGAAATACTGGTGGTGGTGGTGCTTCGAACAGATATTTTACCCCACAATGTGGGAAGTGTGGGAAATACCACAGAGGTGTATGTGGTGCTGGTACGTCGAATTGTTTTAGATGTGGTCAGAGTGGCCACTTTGCTAGAAATTGTACATCTCCTTCGGGGCAGGCTGCGAATCTGCAGGCCTTGCCGCCAGCTACTACTACTACTGCTGCTCCTATTGCTGTTGTTCCTACTGTGGGACGAGTTTATACTACTAATGCACAACGTACTGAAAAGGCTCCGAATTTGGTTAAAGGTATAATTTTTCTCTCTAATGTTGATTTATCTGTGTTGTTTGATTCGGGAGCGACACACTCATTTGTGGCGGACTATGTGGCGAAGGCTTTAGACTTAAAGGTAACACGGATGGTTCCTCCGATGCGTATTACTACCGCTACAGGAGAGGTTAGTGAATCGTCTTGGATTTGTGAAGATGTGAAGTTCACTTATTTAGGCAGGGGTTACACCATTGATTTAATTATCTTACCCCTGGCCTCTGTCAATTTGATTTTGGGGATGGATTGGTTGTCTCGGAACTGCGCAATGATTGATTGCTGCGGGAAGAGGTTGTTGCTATCTCACGAGAGGCCGTCTGTTTGTCCATCTCTGTATTTGTCTGTCAGTCAAACTGTGAAAGCCTTGAAGGCTGGAGATTTGGGATATGTCTTGTTGGGCGGATTGGTGGGTGATAAAAAGGAAGAGATTTCTGCGATTCCAGTTGTAAATGAGTTTGAGGACGTATTTCCGGATGAGATACCGGAATTCCCACCTGAGAGAGAAATTGAATTCTCGATTGATTTATTGCCTGGTGTGGGGCCGATCTCCTTGGCTCCATACCGGATGTCGCCACTTGAGTTGGCTGAATTGAAGAAACATATTGAAGAACTGTCTGCGAAGAATTTTATTAGGCCGAGTGTGTCTCCGTGGGGAGCACCGGTGATATTTGTAAAGAAAAAGGATGGTAGCATGAGATTGTGCACTGACTACCGACAGCTGAATAAAGTGACTATTAAGAACCGGTACCCATTACCGCGTATTGATGATTTATTAGATCAGTTGAGGGGCGCCTGTGTATTTTCAAAGATTGATCTCCGGTCCGGATATCACCAGATTCGGATTAAACCGGAGGATGTACCTAAAACAGCTTTCCGATCCAGATATGGACATTTTGAGTATCAAGTGATTCCTTTTGGGCTTACTAATGCCCCTGCGGTGTTCATGGACTATATGAACCGCATTTTTAAACCGTATTTGGACCAGTTTGTAATTGTGTTCATTGATGACATTTTGATCTATTCTAAGAGTAAAGAGGAGCACATGGACCATTTGAGGACTGTGTTGCAGGTGTTGAAAGACAAGAAACTGTATGCTAAACCGTCTAAGTGTGAATTCTGGTTGTCTGAGGTGCAATTTTTGGGTCACGTTATTTCTGCAAGCGGTGTTGCAGTGGATCCAAGCAAGATTGAAGCGGTGAGTGACTGGGAACGACCAAAGACCGTGACTGAAATTAGAAGTTTTCTGGGGCTTGCAGGCTATTATCGCCGATTTATACAGGGGTTTTCTGCTATGGTTTTACCGTTGACCCGATTGACACGAAAGGACACTCCTTTTGTGTGGACCCAGGAATGTGAGGACTGCTTTCTGCTACTGAAAGAGAAATTGACCACTGCTCCGGTGTTGACTCTACCTGATCCGGAGGGTGAGTTTGTGCTATATTGTGATGCTTCTAAGAAAGGTTTAGGGAGCGTGCTGATGCAGGAAGGAAAAGTGATTGCATATGCGTCTAGGCAGTTAAGGCCGCATGAAGAAAATTATCCGACGCATGACTTAGAATTGGCTGCTATTGTGTTTGCCTTGAAAATTTGGAGGCATTTTCTGTATGGGATGAAGTTTGCTGTGTTCAGCGACCATAAAAGCTTGAAGTATTTATTTGATCAGAAGGAGCTGAATATGAGGCAGCGTAGATGGGTTGAATTCTTGAAAGATTATGACTTTGAGCTGAAATACCACCCGGGGAAGGCTAATGTTGTGGCAGATGCATTGAGTAGGAAGTCTGTTAATTTATCTCATATGATGATGTGGGACAATGAAGTGATTGAGCAATTTCGTGACATGAAAATAACGGATTTCTTTGCAGGAAGAATGTGTGATATGGAGTTGACTCGGATTGAAAACGAGCTGCATGAAAAGATTAAAGAGACTCAAATCAGAAATGAAAGTATAAAGTATTTGAAAGGCCAGAGTGGCATATCTGTTAATGAACAGGGGTTACTATTATATCAGGGCAGGATCGTGGTGCCCAAAGAACTTGCAGAGGAAGTTATGACTGAGGCCCATAAGGGTCAATATTCTATCCACCCAGGTGCCACAAAAATGTACCAAGATTTGAAAGTGAAGTTCTGGTGGCCTGGGATGAAGAGGGATGTTGCAGAGTACGTGTCTAAGTGCTTGGTGTGTCAGAAAGTGAAAATAGAGCATCAGAAACCGGCTGGATTACTGCAGCCACTGGATATACCTGAATGGAAATGGGAGAGTATTTCAATGGATTTTGTTGTTGGATTGCCGAGAACTCAAGCTGGTTATGATTCAATTTGGGTTATTGTGGACCGACTCACGAAGTCTGCACATTTTCTACCAGTGCGAGTGGACTACACTACAGAGAAGTTGGCTACATTGTATGTAAAGGAGATTGTTAGACTCCATGGGATACCGATTAGCATTGTGAGTGATCGGGACCCGAAGTTTACTTCCCGATTTTGGGGAGCTTTGCAGCAGGCTTTTGGCACTCAGCTTCGACTGAGCACTGCTTATCACCCGCAGACTGATGGTCAGACTGAGAGGACCATACAGACACTTGAGGATATGCTGAGAGCTTGCACTTTGGAACAGGGTAATGCTTGGGATAAGTACTTACCATTGGTGGAATTTTCTTATAACAACAGTTTTCATTCCAGTCTGGGTATGGCACCATATGAGGTTTTGTATGGCAGGAGGTGTCGTACGCCCACTTGTTGGACTGAGGTAGGCGATAAAGAAAGATTTGGTCCGGATTTTGTGCAGGAAACGACAGTGCAAATTGAAATGATCAGAGAAAAGTTGAAACAGGCACAGAATCGGCAGAAAAGTTATTATGACAATAAGCATAGACCGCTGGAATTTGAGGAAGGTGACCATGTGTTTGTACGTTTGTCGCCGGTCACAGGTGTTGGCCGTGCGTTGGGTGTGAGGAAGCTGAGTCCACGGTTCATTGGGCCATATCAGATTATGAAAAGAGTAGGATTGGTGGCCTATCAGCTTGCCTTACCCCCGCAGTTATCTAATTTACATGATGTTTTTCATGTGTCGCAGTTGCGACGTTATGTTCCGGATGAGTCACATGTTGTGATGCCGGATAATGTTGAAATCAGGGAGAACTTGAAGACTCCCATTGGTCCTAGTGCAGTTTTGGATCGCAGTGAAAAGCGATTGAGAAGTAAAGTGATTCCCATGCTGAAGATTCAGTGGGAAGGCCGCACACCTGAGGAGGCTACTTGGGAGCGGGAGGACGAGATTCTCCGGCCGTATCCTGAGTTAGCGTGCAGGTATGATTTAATTTTGCGGACAAAATTTCAAAAAGGTGGGGTGAATATAACACCTCAAATATTTAAAGGTTTATTTTTATATTATATTGTGAAATGAAAGTTGGTGGATTAGTGAAAATCCAAGGTTTATGGCCAATAGGGGCAAAAAGGGCAAAATGGTAATTTGCCAACCGTGTGTTATGAGGCTTAAATACTGAGTTAGAGATTTCAAATGACAAAAGTAATGCTGGAAATGGAATCAGGGCGGAAAACGGAGTGAATAGGCAAATTTGGGAAAAATTGATGAATAGTGATTTTTAAGTGTTAAAATACTGTGATGTGAGTGTACCAATAGGTGTGAAATTTTTATCATTATTTCGGAGAAAGAAAAATATGTCATGGACTGGAAAAATATGTAGATTAAGGATTTGTGATCGGAATTTTTATCGGAGTCAAAGTTAGATCGCGTGTGGGACCCGAGTGACCGAAGTCACTTGGCCCCACCTCCTTTTCTTTCTTTCTTTCCCTCTTTTTCCTCTCCACTACCCGTGCGCCCCTGTGAGAAAAAAGGAGCCAAGAACACCATTGTCACCATTTTCTTCATTTCTTCCCATTTCTTCATTCCTCCACCGAATCTCTTGATTTTGGTGTTGAAATCTATCGTAAACAACCTTCCAAAGCCATTGGTAACACTTAGAAGCCTTGAATCCACCTCTTTGGCCGCGTTTTTGAGCAACTCAGATTCGACCCATTAGTGTTCTTGGAGATTTCTTGAAGTTTTGATCTTCAAATGGTTTAGTGAAGCCTTGGTGGTGATCACACAACTCATTGTAAGTATATTTGTGGTCTTTTGATGGTTGATTTCTTAGATCTATGAATATGTGTTCAAACCTTTGATTTTAGATGTGTGATGATAGAGAGCCCAAATGGAAAAATGCTATTAGATGAAAAGGCCTTAGAATCATGTTTGTAAGCTAGAAATGCTATGTTAAATTTTGGTGAAAAATATAGGTTTTTAACTTAGAGGAATTTGAGGAATTTTGATGAAAAATGAGTTTTGGTGTAATTTGGATTTGATGATTGTTGTAGGGTGCCTCACACGGTTGGAATTGTGAAAAGTTGATTTGGAGCATACGTTTGGAACGGTGTTGCTCGTGTTAAGGTAAACTCTTGGAACTTGGGTTTAATCCCTAGTGAGCTCCACCACACCTAGAGGAAGGTTGTGGTTGGACTATGTAGTTATGACATGATGTGTTTGTGTGCTTGTATGCATATTGCTTGTATTGTGTGAAAATTGTGTGGTCACTGGCCAGTTGACGAGTGGAGTTTGGACATCCGCTGGATTCATCCTTGTGAGAATGCCAGTCGGGTATTGCCGTGGAGTCGACTCTGGGAGCGGCGCCAGGATGATCCAAACGTGGGACGTCCGCCGGATAGGGCTCATGAGGAGTTCCGGTTGGGTATTGCCATGGAGTCTTCTCAACCATGGGAGAGGCGCCAGGACTGTCTCGGGAGTTATATGATGGAGTCCTTGAACATGAATCCATGAGTGGATGTTCTTGGGTGTCTCCAGGAGGATGGTGATATTGTTTTACTTGCATATCATATTATGTCATTTTGATACATTTTAGTGAGCCATGGAGTGGAGAGAGCCTCTAGCTCCATTGGTTTACTGAGATATATCCGTATATCTCACCCCGTGTTTGGGGGACCACATTTCAGGTCACTATGAGCCGGGAGGAGCTTCGGGCAAGAAGCCCGTATAGTGGACGTTGGGTTGGCATGCGGTGCATTGGATTGCATGACCTTTTGGAGGAGTTTATGGAGTGCACATAGCATACCATTAGTATTTTGAGACTTAGGTCATGAACATATTGCATGATGTCATTTCCATGCTTTTGTTAGTGTTCATGGTCATATGCTAAGTCTTGTTTATGTTTTATTATTCATGGCTTGGATAACTGTATATTTTGAGTGAGCATGGGACTTGTCCATTGCCACATTCATAGCCTTGAAGTCTTGATGTGTAATGTTGTATAAATGGTCCATATTTGCATGTAAATGGCCAGTACTTTGAGAATGTTGTAAATGATGTTTAACTTAAGGAAATTGAATGATGGAAGGGCCTAGAGCCAACATTAGGACATGATTATGTGTTATGTGGAGTACCAAGGGGTTAGGGATGGATTACACACCCTTTTTGGGGCTCAAAACTGCTGTAATCTGTCATTTTGCTGCATAGTAATCGATTACCATGCTTGGGTAATCGATTACCATGCAACAGGGGACGAAAAATTGGCCACTGTCTGCACTGGTAATCGATTACTGGCCTTTGGTAATCGATTACCATGTGAGGTAATCGATTACCCAAAGCTGGTAATCGATTACCAGAACAGAGGATGAAGAATTTTGGCTACTGCCTCATTTTTGACAGGTGGTAATCGATTACCACCCACTGGTAATCGATTACCACAGTGTAATTTTCGAAAATTCAGGTTTTTCTAGACTAAAAGAAAGGGGTATAACTTGATGGGTAGAACTCCAAATGGTACGTGGTTTGAAACCACGCGTAGACAACGTAAAGGACTACAACTTGGTAAAATGAGAGAGTAAGATGGTGAGTTTAAATGAATTGAATAAAAGGGAAGATTTATGATGTTAGAAAGTGTATGATTCCGCAAATGGCATTTACAATTATAGTGTGCTTTTAATTGATTACGGAAAATGTATTGATGTGAAAGAAAAGAAATATGTTAAAAGAAAAATTTGCCCGTAATTTAATTAATCTAATCACTGTGATTGTAACTGCGCTTAATATCATAATCAATGTTAACAATATCGGTGTACAACGGGCTGTTACAGACCTCCTGCTCAATTTTTTACCTTCCTAGGGTTGCGTGTTGGCTAATTACCGTTTTGCCCTTTCTTTGTATTTTGGCCTAATCTTTGGGATTTTCACTAATCCTTCACTTAATTTCTCACTTAACACTTTAATTACTTATTTTAGAATTGTGAGGTGTTATAATCACCCCACCTTTTAGAATTTTGTCCGCAAAATTACATCTTAACGGTCCCGTAACACGGGGTGTAATCGAAAATCTCATTTCTGCGGTATCCATGGTTACTTCGTCCTTTACAAACTTGATAACTTCGGGTATCTGACCCCTTAACTCATTATATCTTTCACTGTTTCCTTAAACCACTGTTGCTTTTTCACTCACTGTAGTTCATCATATACATATTTTATACTTGTCATTTATGGTGTTACGACCTTCAATTCGCAATACTTTAAGCTCTTCACGGCTTACGGACACATTTTATACTTGTCATTTATGGTGCTACGATCTTCAATTCGCAATACTTTAAGCTCTTCACGGCTTACGGTTACACTTTCACCAATTCATCGGTAATAGACGACCACATTACAATTTGTCTGTCTCACTTCATCTCATTTTCATCTTCATCTGTCTTTCGGATCCAATGTCGTTCCCAAACATCTATAGTTGTTTCCATAATAGACTCTAACTGTTCTCATATATCTTTACACTTTCTTTAGCACTTAACTCTTTTCGCTGTCCTCACTGTTTCAACCATACTCAAACATACTAGTCCTTTCCATTACTGTCACTGCTCTTATGATTTCATTGTTTTCTTAGCTTTCACCGAAGCACATCCTTTCTAGTTTCAAGGGCACTTTGTCGTTTCTTATGATTTCGACTCACATTAATTTCTATACTCATATACCTTATTTTTCCTTGTCACGTGTCTTCACCTCTTCTTAGGTACTCACTACTATATTTTTCTTCTTGTGATACGAAACTAACAACCCTCACAACAGTTTATCTCTCCGATTAACCTTTTAAGGTCTTTTAACCACACACAGTCCTGACTCTTTCCATATAGTAATCATATTCATAATTTGCTTTCACTGTTACTCTTTTCGTTAACTGAACCATCTCAATTTTATCAACTCAGTCAGCTCAATTCCATACTCAGACCTCTCACAGTCTAAACACAACACTCATCGATGACCTCCATATCGAGGACTCATGCTTAATATTTTCACCCACTAACTATTTTCAACTTTCATTCCACTTCGATGTTACAACTTAACATTATGTTCCACTCATTTATACTACTTTCTCATAATCATCATCATTTAATCCTGGATGTCAAACTCAAAACACTATTACTTATAGCTTTACTCACTTCCACTTAACACTTTGGAACAAATCAATTTCCGACCCACTTCACTATTAACTGATGGACTATTCAAAATGCCATATCTCTCATATACAAGTCCTATTCACTAGGAATCCTTGACACCCAACTATCAATTCACTTAAAATTCATTCATCATTGCTACCACTTCTACAATTTACCACCAGTTGGTATATCAGTTTCTCAGAATATTCAAAATTACCACTAACACTAGTCCATACCTCATTAGTACTTAATCAAAACATCATCAACATTGTGCCTTTTCCACACACTTTCCACCATAAGTGGCATATGCGATTACATACAACATTTCTCAATCTACTTTACCAGCAAAACCAAGCTATTCACTTTTTCGTAATCAATTACAACTATAGTTCCCATCTATTAATACACGTTCGCACTTGACTCTATTTCAACTTATCTTTTCCTTAGGGCTAACACTTCACTGTTTTAACCTGAAATCTTGATCACCACTAGCCTTCCTAGAAGGACACTTATTCATTCTATCAACTTTAACTCACGTTATTATCCCTTTTTGGTCATAAGACGAGGATTCCAACTAACTTACTACTTCACTTAGAGACAAAATTTATTTCATCAAACTTTCTTTACACCCACAATAGTGCTTCACTATCACACTTCGAAGTTCTTGCACACTAAGCCACAACTCTTATATCCAAACCTGACATACTATTGTCCATTTACAAATATATAACCTCGCATCTTGCGTTAACCATATGGAAAAACTCTCCCAATACAGTGGGTAACAACATTCACAGGTTTAACCCCTCGAGCTCTTGCTGTCCTAAGGGCCCCAGATGCCATGACTCACAGATCAGAGAATCCACCCATATGATCCATGCCGTAAAAACGACTTACTACTAGCTGTTTCTATTCTAAGGCATCCCCCCAAATGTTTCTTCTTTGAGCAATTACATAAATTATCTCCACCATACTAACCGTTACACCAATGTGGAATACTTCCTCGTTTCTCATTACTCATATCAAATACTACTAGTCTCCGGGAACTTAACCCGCACCGAGATAGCTATACACTCCTGGCACATAGGCCCCCACTGAGATCTCCCTACTATCAAATCATATTACATGCCCCCAGTGCATAGAGAAATTTATACTCATAATACATCTGTATATAACAGCAAACTGGTACACCGTGCACTCCCGATCACACATGAACCCAGTCCATTTGGTGTCTGTATCACCTCTGTATATAACATCAAAACTGTTCTGTATTACCACATGGGCTGCCCCCATACTTAGTCGTAGTGGTATAATATACACCTGTTACATATAAGTTAATTCATCTTACTCTCTCGTGTCATTCTTCTCACTGGTAGTTTACTTTCGTTTCGGTTACCCCTCTGACCTGGTTTATAACATAGTCGCAGTTATAATAATCCACATTCTCTTCGTAATTTCGTACACGTTTTCTAACTCGTAATAGTTCCTTCTGTCTTGTTACCGTTCAGTCCGTAGTCCATTATCTCTTCCTTGCTTATTCTTCTCACAGATTGTTTACTCTTTCACTTTGACTAATCACTTGTCATGGTTCATAACATAATCCCTAATCCATAATTGTTAAATTTTCTCAAAGTTCTGTACACATCTCAAATCTCTCAGTATAAGTTTCATATTTCCCATCACACAGGGATCTTCCAATCATTTCCATCGAATCACAGATAACTACTTCACCTCAATCCTTGCACTGAATTTATACCTCAGTTCACTAACAGATCTTATCATTTTCATCTTGAATTACACATTAACTCTCTTGCTGACCACGTAATTCCACATTCTCTGCACACTTTACACATTAGTTCTTTCATTAACCTCTGACTTTCGCACTTTATTGCCACTTGGTTCCTATACTAATCACTTGATTTCACATTAAGATTTACCTTCACTCATTCTCTAATCATACCATCTCACCTTATTATTATACAACAATAACCCACAAAATCGTGCCATCGTTCTAATTCATTGCCTGTTATGGCTCACATAACATACGCTCAATACTGTAGAGCAGCTCTTCAATTTTCCTGATCACTTCCACCCTTGGTGGTTGTAGAATGTCTCTTTACCTTGAAATTACCTTTACTCCGTCTACCACTCCGTATCAAATACCAATATTTTCATAAGTGCACTACTATTAGTAGTACATATACATATACCACAAGATCATAATTTCTTTACAATTCTCATTACTTTCGTACAATTTACTGCACATCTCAACCATCCTGTTCCTTTATCACTGATACGTCTGCCAATCTGAGTCGACATCCACTAACTGCAATAGTGCCTTCATGGTACATATATCTTGTGTCATCCATGGTGATTCCTTCACTTTTCCTCACACATATTACACATAATAATATACTCATCATTAGTTCACCTCACTTGTGTTTAGTCAACACTACCTCTTTATGGAATTCACTCCCATATTTAAATATCTCTCACATTATCAATCTATCAGCATCATACTTTCAAGTGGTCAAATCTCGTAGGATTACTCATCGAATATTCTATTTGCTTCTCTGCTTGGACCATCCCAATTCATTCAAGTGCACCGCACTTGTCCTGGTCTCATAACTGCTAATCAAACATGACGTGTTTAACTCACGCATACGAATATCTGTTCCCTTTTCTCAATAATTCTTCAGGTTCAAAACCTCTCGCCTTGATGAAGTCTATTCACCAAGACCACTTGTACATAACTGTCTTACTATACTACACATATACTTGGAATTTCACCAATCTCATAAGCTCATCTTCGTTATATGTTTATCTTTCATAGTATTACAAAGTTCGTCTATGCTCATATTGTACATATCATAAATTGTACACCACTGTTGCTTATAATACACTTTTCTCCTGACTTTCATCGAAGTCAGATATAATATTTATGTCTGTTCTTTTATGCCTTCTAATATTCATACTTGACTTACTGCCATCCTTTGTCCATGGAGCAGTTAACACTGCAGCCACAACATCAAGCTAAAGACTCACACTCGGTGCTTCAAGGTTACTACGCAGGCTTCTTACGATGACCACAGATGTAACACAAAGGAATGGGTTGATCAGACCCACACTAAGGAATTACATATACAGTAATCGATAAGAATCTACATACAACTATGTAGCACATAACACATCTATATATACATTATCAGAGTTCCCTAACCAAACTGCTCTGATACCACTTGTAACGCCTGGCAACTTGCAAGGATTAACGACTGTCCCCACACACTAACACGAGACTTTTCAGCGTGCTTTGTCCTCACTCGCACACTTCCCAGGAAAACTTCCCAGGAGGTCACCCATCCCAGAATTTCTCCAAGTCAAGCACGCTTAACTGTGGAGTTCTTCCGATCTGGGCTACCGAAAAGTAGATGCATCTTGTTAGTATAGGTAGTACCAATTAATTCTTATAAGTCATTCCCAACTGTACTGTCCCATACCAGCACAGTCTCTGGAATCCCTCTCTTTCCGGTGTTATTCGATTCATTCATGTACCCCCATCGCTGGAAGCCTGCCAGGAGCCGCTCCTTGTCCGTGCCCTTGCACACCGGCGATCACTCCCCGCCCTCGTCAGCGCCCGGGATGTTACATGCCCACCAGCTTCCGCCTGGTTCGTCCTCGAACCACACCGTACTGGATGAGAGGCCCTGCTCTGATACCATAAAATGTAACAGCCCGTTACGTACCGGTATTGTTAACATTAATTATGATATTAAGCGCAGTTACAATCACAGCAGTTCATTTATAAAAATGAGAGTAAACTTTTTCCGATTATTACGCGAACAGTAAAAGTATAAAAAGCGTAATAATAAAAAGCTGTGACCATAACTGAAACACTAGCGGAAGACTTTCTTAACTATTTATACACTTTATTTTATTACCTACAAGATACTAAGGGGTTCCCATAAACCCACTTAGCCAATTCCTCACTTTTTACGTTTTTACGACTTAACAAGATTTGCCAATCTGTTTTTCTACGAACACAAAATAAAAATCCAAACTTAAACTCCAGGTTATCTTTTTTCCTTATTCACTTACCTTTCTATCAAGCTATCACACACTCAATTCTGAGCTCGTGAGCTCCGGTTATCGCCGTTTGAAGTTGGACAAACAACATTGCCTACCAACTCCAAAACAGCCTAAAACGTCCAAACTTCACGGAATAAACTGCACCTAACCACAAGGACACTGCCTCTCAAACTTTTACACCATAAACTAGACACCTCAAACTTCGATTTGATATATCGTACGCTTAATTTGACCATGTAACGAAGCGGGAATTAATTTCCCAACACAGACCTGAATCTGCCCACTGGTGCTGGCCAGAACAGGGCAGTGCGTGACAACAGCCCCCATGGGCTGCGCACACCACCAATGAACCTAGGCTTTTGACACAACGTAGGGGACATCTTAAGCTTCAAAATGGCGTATGGCACGTCCCAATCGGACCACTATGGAGAGAGATACGCTCCTCCAAAGTTCACCCAAAAACTGCCAATTCTACAGAAAATTCGCCAGAGTTTCCTTTGTATTTCCTAAAATCCCCAAATTTGCATAACCTGTTTAACACCACTAATACACCTGAAATCCAGCAAAATCCAATGGGTGGCACACACAAGGTCCAACAACGCCTTGGGGCACTTACAACCCAATCCAATATACACTTAAAACATAAACAGTTTACTTTCAATTTCATGCATAAAACATAATACGGATAATCATAAACCTATAATAGGCCTAAAGCCCTTCCATCATATTACATACATCCATGGTACATTTACAACACTGGATTACTTTTGCATTTACAACTTTAACTTTAAACTACAATTATTTACATATTACACTTCACTTGCCAAATAAATCCATAAACTAAAATGACATGATAGCTAAACTCTACTCCATTGCTCCACTCGTCATCATGCGGGCTTCTTGCCCGCTGCTCCATATCCACTGGTGCATCCTGAAATAATGCCCCGAGACGGGGTGAGATATACGGATATATCTCAGTAACCAAGAGGTTCTGGAGAAAACTCCGCCCAATGGTTCACTTCGATGTATATCAATAGCATAAAAACAACACCACTGTTATAAAACGGGATAAAGCAAGGGATTTAGAGAAAGGGGGAATATATCGGAACAACTACGACATGCGGGATGGTAGCTACCAATACCACGCCATGTCCTCGGCTATACGCCTATGGGTACTACCCCTGGCGTGTTCATAGAACAACCCACCAAGGTACCCCTTCCAACCATATACACCCGAGACAACCTAGTGTGCTCCTATCCGGATAACACACCACGACCCTGGGTCAACTGGAACTCCCTCTCGGAGACCTATCCAGTGGCAGTCCGGAAACACTTGCCCGAAGGCTAAAAATATCTACTGGCCAGAGATCTGGTACATAAGTACCCACTGTGATAATGCACATGCATGCTCATGCTGTTCTACACTACTCATACACACTTCCTACCATTGCCATCAACTAGCAAGGTGGAACACAAAAAGGGGAACAAGCCCCAGTACCAAGAGGTTACCTTTCTTTTTATCCATCCACTGAGCTCCGCAGAAACTCCACTCATAGCTTGATACACAGGGAACACCTCAATCCACTTGATCCAGGACCAAGGGCAATCCACTGTTTCACTGTTCCAAGTTTATATCCACGTACGGCAACCTGTACAACCATGCACAGCCGTCAGTTTCAGTCAAAATACGTCAAAACGCAAAAACACCAAAATCCCCCTTTTTCCCACTTGGTGGTTCAGCCATATTAGTGTTATTTAGGGATTTATTTTTCTAAATTTTCTTTCTCATTTTATTACACTTCAATAGGTTGCCAAAAGGCTAATTCAATCGTCGTTTCTCCGTTTTACGTCTTTTACGCATCGTTTGCTAAATCTTTCACTCTAGGCTCTTTTATGCCAAATGACACCACTCATTATTTTTCATTGATTCTTCCACTTTAAAATCACAACACAACCCATCTAATTACCATTTAAAGCATGAAACATCATCCATGCAATTTACACAATATCATTTTACCTCTTTTTGCCTAAAGGCCGATTTGCTCACTAATTCACATCCAAGGAATTCACATCAATTTTAACAACTCCACACCTCATATTTTCCTATTATATCATCATACAATCATACAACAACTCACCAATACACTCCCATCACATTTTCAAAATTCAAAGTCTTGACACCCAAAAATTTCACTAAGTTAAAAATCAACTTTTTTCCTCAATAATTTTTATTGCATTTCTAGCTTTAATGCATCATTCTAAGACATTATCATCTAATAGACATTTTCCATTTGAGCTCTCTAACACAACATATCACAAAATCCCTCTTTAGGGGCAATTATCACAACTCAAAATTTAACCAATGAAATGTTGAAATAACTTACCCAATTGCGTGGTATATGGCTCCACCTAAGCATACTCCACCATTGGAGCATTTGAAATCAACATAATCACCCTTTTTTGCATGAAAACCGAAATATAAACAGTGGTGGATCTCCTCCCACACTCAATCTCAATAGTGGTACCAATGGGTTCAGAAGGTGTTTTCCATCAAGATTCAACACAAACTTTGTTGAATTTGGTTGAGAATTGGTTGGTTTGTGAGAAAGGAGCAAATTTCACAAAAATGGTGGCCAAGGGGCTGTGAGGGCGCTGCATGAAGGAGAAGAAGACGGGAGGAATTTAAGATGAATAGGAGATTTCAAGTGTTTTATTAACTTTAACTGGGTACCGGATCCCACGTGATTTAAAACTCACCCGAATTTCCCTCCGGTCATCACTAAAATTCACAATTTAAAAACCTAATGAGAAATTATAATTTTTCATCTTAACAAAATCCTTTAATTTTACTCTTTCAGATAAAAATTTGGAGCTTTCCGGTTGTTCGGAAAAACAC